>PVJC01007746.1:0-50540 GCA_004026665.1 Murina feae | reverse complement strand
AGTTGGCACTGCCCGCCTCTCCGCCCGTCTGGCCTTCTCTCCACCTTGCACAGTGACGCCCTGCTGCTGGTCCTCCTCCTGCCCACCGGCTGGTCTTTCTCCCATGCACTGGCGGCTGCTCTGCCCCTGCTGTGGAAGTGGTGGTCCCCTAAGGCTCTGTGTCCATTGCTTCCTTCCCAGCTCTCCCTGGGGCGTGTACTCCGGCCATGATTTACCTCCCACCCACGGCCACTTGGGAAGCAATGCCCCACTCCCTTTTTTCTCCAGGAGTTACAGTGAGGGTGAACATGAACACCACATGCTGCCTTGCAACCTGTAAAGTGCTGGACAAAGGTGAGGGCTGTCAGTTTCCATGACTGGCTCCATCCGAGGCCGGTTCCCTACCTCCTGTTGACGTTCTCTGGGAGCGGGCCGTTAGCACCTCAGGTGGCGGCCCAGAGCTGGAATCTGGCAGCCTTGAAGCAGACCGAAGCCCCGGACAGCCGCTCATTCAGAATCAAAAGTCAAAGGGCCTCTTCCAAATGGAACCACAAGATGAACAGCCTGGCCCAGCGGTTGCCTGGCTGGGCGGCCTCTGGGGCCCATAGGGGCTGGAAATCCACATGATTGCTCCTAGCTGCAGGCGGGTCGCAGATGGCGGAGAGGATGCTGGCGAGGCCAGCAGCACAGAGCCTCTCGACTGGTCATCGTGGAGGGCAGTGTGCCCAGTGGTGCAACTGGGGCACAAGAGGGACGGCAGGACTGATTTGCAAGTGGACAGAGTCTGAATCTAAACGACAACAAAAGGTGGGATGACCCCTGGTCTCCCCCAGAGCGTTCTGACATCCCGCTTGCTGGGGAAGGTTTAGAAAGCTCACTAATGGAATCTGTTGGGAGAAGCCCAGTTTGGGGATATGGGAAACTGAAGAATGGACATCAGATGCGTGAAGTGGTCCCGCAAGGTGCTGGCAAGTCACCTTTCTTCCCCTATAACATGCCCATTTTCCAGAGGAGGAAACTGAGGCTCAGTGAAATGAGTTAAAGACGTGTCTGACACAACAGGGGTAGTAAGGAGGGAGAGAGGGATCAGATCTGCGCTCTCCAGTTCTGTCCCAGCTCTTCCTGACTGGGTGGCCTTGGGAAGCTAATGAACTTGGCTGAGCCTGTTCCTTTGTCGGGAAGATGCCACCCATGACTAAGGTGACCAGATTTTAACATTGGTAAAGCGGGACACCATTGATCAGGGGGGTTCTTTTTTTTTATTGCTTAAAATATTATGAAGAGTTGTACATATGTCTCTTTCCAAAAATCGGGACTTTTTTAAAACGCCGCGGGACACGGGACAAATTGTTAAAAATCGGGACAGTCCCGCCAAAAGCAGGCCGTCTGGTCACCTTACCCATGACTCACCTCAGAGAGCTGTGAGGATTCAATGCATGTAAAGCCCTTAATGCAGCCACTGAGCCAGCACCCCAATGCAGGCAGCTGTTACCACTCTAGGACTCTGAATGAATGAATGAATGAATGAATGAATTATTAAATGAATTAATGAATAGCTTAAATGTACTCCTACCCTCTTCCAAGGGCGAGGACGCTTTCCTTGCAAGAAAGCCGAGGAGCGAAGGCGATTCCCTTCAGATGGAAATGAAGTGCCCACTGAAGCAGTGTCTTGCGGCAGAAAAACTGGCCCTCACGTCCTCTGTGTGATTCACATTCTTGAAGGATCTTTCCAAAGCAAAGGACGTGCCGGCCTCACACAGGCCGTCACCACCACCTCTCTGGCTAGCAAGGTGGCGTTTTGTGACAATGATGCAAGAAGCCTTGCAATAACAGACCCTCCGCCCCAGCTAAAAGCTTTGAATTTTGCAAAACTGCCGGGGCAAAGCAATCTCTCCCTGGTGCTGGCTCGCCCGGCGAGGGTCACAGCCACGCAGACCTGTCTCTGAAGCGCGCTGCTGGCCGAGTGCCCTGGGCTGATAGCATCAGAGGAGGGGGGACAAGTGGCCTGGGCCCTGGAGAAGCCAGGGTGCTGGGGGAGGGCGGGTTTCTCACTGGAGTGGTCCAAGCCGGCACCGCAGGCTAGAGGTGAATATAGGCCACGTTGGGATGCTGTGCTCCCCTCATTAGCAGCAGCTTCAGCCCGTCCCCGTCTGCTGCTTTCCTACTGCATCCTGTTCCCCGCTTCCTGTCCCTAAAGTGGGGTGCACATTGGGATGTTATGCGCATCACCCCACTGGGCAGAGGAGTCTGGTGGGTCCGAGCTTAGGCTGTGGGTGGAGTAAACCACAGATGGGCCTCGACTCCAACACTGTGTTGGTCTGGGGCTCGCCCAGAGCAGACCTTGAGCGAGGGCCGGCCACAGTGGTTTGGTGTGAGCCGGCTCCTGGGAGCGGAGGTGGGGATGTGAGCCAGGGAGGGGAACGGCACCGGGAGGGCCTACCACTAAGCCGACTGCCGCTGCGGCAGCTCAGCCCTGCTGGGACTTGGGGAGACTGTGTGGCAGACACCTGGGGTCACCCCAGCTGAAGGCCGAAGAAGTTGGCCAGTTCTTACCCACTCAGTATCGGGGCTGGACACGCACAGCCAGGAGCAAACCCCTGGGTCAGCGAGTCCCAGGGCTTCAGGAGGAGGGGTGGGGGCTCGCAGCACAGTCACTGAACCTCGGCCCAGTCTCCTGAGCGGGTCAAAGGGTGAGGATGCCCATCACGAGGGCTTGGCGAAGGATTCGGGGAGGGGGCACAAGGCCCTCAGATAGGCCCTGCGGCCGAGTTTGCTGTTATAATTAGAGTTTACCACTCCTGTTTCTGGGAGGCCCTTCTCATTTTGCCCTGGCTGGTTTGGCTCAGTGGATAGCGTGTGAGCCTGTTGACTGAAGCGTCCCGGGTTTGATTCCAGTCAAGGGCACGTATCTCCATTGCCCTGGTTGGGGGCACTGGGAGGCAACCAGTCAATGTATCTCTCTGTCTCTCCCTTTCCCTTTCACCTCTCTAAAAATCAATGAAAAAAAATATCCTCAGGTGAGGATTAAAAAAAATTTTTTTAAAAATATTTTCAATTTCAGCTTATATTCAATTTTATTTAGTACTAGAGGCCCAGTGCATGAATGTGTGCATCAGTGGGGTTCCTCAGCCTAGCCTGCAGGATCAGGCCAAAACCGGCTCTCTGACATCCCATAAGGGGTCCCAGATTGCGAGAGGGTGTAGGCCAGGCTGAGGGACCTCATGGTGCACGAGCAGAGCTGGGGAGAGACACGGGAAGTTGGCCAGCTAAGGACGGACTGTGGGAGGGCTGTCTCTTTCACTCCTGATCGGCCGGACCCCAGCAGCAAGCTAACCTATTGGTCAGAGTGTCTGCCCCCTGGTGGTCAGTGTATGTTATAGCGACTGGTTGACCGGTTGACTGTCTGCCCCCTGGTGGTCAGTGCATGTCAGAGCGAGCAGTTGAGTGGCCTTAGCATATCATTAGCATATTATGCTTTGATTGGTTGAACAGCCGACTGTCGACGGGACACTTAGCATATTAGGCTTTTATTATATAGAATGGGATTAGTTTCAGGTGTATGGCATGTGGTTAGTCACACATTTTACAAAGCGTTCCACCCATATTTTCAGTATCCACCTGGCCCCATGCATAGCTATTGCACTATTATTGACCTTCTCCTCCATCTTAACCAGAGAACTCCTATTTATCTTTCAAATGCCCAGCTTCATCGATGTCTCATCTTCTATGATATCGACTTCTCTGCACCTAGTGTCCTAGGGCCACCGTAGCAAATGACCACAAACCTGGTGACTTCAAATGACAGAAGTGTATTCTCCCACAAACCTGGAGGCCGGAGTCTGAAATCAGGGTGTCAGCAGGGTTCCTCCTGCCTCTTCAGCTTCTCGTGGCTCCTGGCGGTTTCGGCCTGTTCCCACCTTGGCCTCTGTCCTCACCTGGACTTCTTCCCTGCGCGTCTTCTCCTTTCCTCTCTTGTGGGATGGCACCTGTCATTGCGAGGCTCCAACGAGCCACCTCTGCTCGCCCCGGATTGGGTAAGTTTCTTTAACTACCGCTGCACCGGTTAGAATCGTTTCTGTTTCATGGACTAACCACAGGGACGTACACCAAATAGGGGCTATTTTCCTCCCGTTTCAGACTCTCTTCAGGCGGGCAGCTCCCAGGCTCCACAGGGGACCAGTGTCCTCGAGCTTCCTAAGGGCACTGTCATTGGCTGCGCTTCAGTCCCCGAGGTTGTGAGAAGACACCCATCACTGGGCACCGAGGCCTAGTCCCAGACAAGGTGAGGAGGTGTCTTTTTTCTTTTTTTTATTATTACTTAAAATATTACCAAGAATAATCAGGACTTTTTTAAAATGCCGCGGTATGTGGGACAAATTGTTAAAATTCGGGACTGTCCCGCCAAAAGCAGGATGTCTGGTCACCTTAGCCTAGGTGCTTCCTGCAGCGCCACCCAGGGACGTATGTTTACCTCTAGAGACCGACACCGTGTCCCTGGTCAGGTGACGGTTTGACACAGGGCACATTGTTGTCCTGCCCCAAACGGGGTTGTGACAGAAAGAAAGAGGGGGAATTAGTACAATCCTATATAATAAAACCTTAATATGCAAATCAACTGAATGGTGGAATTACCCATCACTATGATGGGCACTGACCACCAGGGGGCAGACACTCAACGCAGAAGCTGCCCCTGGTGGTCAGTGCTCTCCTACAGGGAGAGCGCCCCTCAGCCAGAAGCTGGGCTGATGGCTGGTGAGTGCAGTCCCACCTCTGCAACAGCTCTAAGGACCCCTCAAGGGATGTCTGACTGCCAGCTTAGGCCCACTCCCGCCTGGCCCCATGCGTAGCTATTCAAGTGCCCAGCAGGCAGACATCCCCCAAGGGATCCCGGACTGCAAGAGGGCACAGGCCAGGCTGAGGGACCCTCCCCCCCCCACCCCCAGTTCATAAATGTCGTGCACTGGGCCTCTAGTATAATATAATATATCTGATACAACATAATAATAAAAGTCACCTATAATGAGTTGAAGTGCACATCATAAATCTTTTCCCATGTTATTGTAGAATATCCACAATGTCTAGTTTAAAGGAGACACAGTGGTTCATTTGTAGGTGCCTCATAACTTTTCTCAATCTTGTCCCTCCCTGCATGGCAGGAGCCTTTTTGGGGGTCATGAGTGCCTAGCTGCGAGGGAGAATGGGGCTGGGATGTGGTAATTCAGATGAGCCCAGCAGAGCAGCCGCTGGGGTGGGCGATGCTGCCGGAAGGTGCCAGTGCTGGGCCAGGAGGTGGTGGGCGCACTGGTTGGGGGGGGGCAGCAGAAACCCCAGCGGGGAGGTTCCGTGAGCCTGCTGTCAGCACGCCAGAGCCTTCCCAAGCGGCGTTCTGAGCAGTGAGTCAGCCTGGGAGGGACAGAATAGAGAGAATGACCCGATACCTCTGCCTCCTCAGGACATGGCGCCCTCTTTGGATCCTTCTGTGTGACATCTGCGCTCAATAAATATCCAGGTGATGATGGATTCAACAAGGCAGCGAGCCGCCGGCAGGAGGCTAAATGGATTTTAATGGCTTGTAAGTAGGCTCAGATCACAGCGGCTGTGAGTTGGAAGGGACTTGCTGTGTAGGGGAAAACTCCTGCTGATGCATGAGTTCTTTCAACAAGTTCCCTCGTCTCCACTTGAATGCTTCCCATGACAGGCTGCTCACTGCCTCACAGGACAGCTTTCTTACTGCCCGGCAGCTCCGAGGGTGGACAGGGCTTTCTCAGGGTTAGTCAAGACTGTTGCCTGTAAAGCCCCCGGTCGGTTTTGATTTCGTGCCTGCGGAGTCACGCAAGAGAAACCGGCTCCTCCTCAGGCTGCACGCCCTGTCTTTAATTTTGGAAAAGCTTAATGTCCTTTATGTATGGATGCAGCGCTTTCTTTTTCTCTCATGAATGTTTGTCATTGTTTATGTGTTTATTCCGCAAAGATGTGTTAAGTACCTCCTTTGTGCCAGGGCGGTGTTAGGTGCTGGAGTCACAATAGGTAACCAGGATTCCAGCTGTCACACCTGACAACCACATAGGAAAGACAGGAGATGATGATGATGATGATGATGATGATGATGATGATAATGACTATGAGGTGAAATTCACATAACACACAACTAACCATTTTAGCATGCAATTCAGTGCATTTAGTGCATTCATCATCTTGTGCAAGCACCACCTCTCCCCAGTTTCAACCCTTTTTCATCACTCCAGAGAACACCCTGTACCCATTACGTCATTCCCCATTCCCCTTATCCATCCATCCATCCATCCATCCATCCATCCATCCATCCATCCACCCATCCACCCACCCATCTATCCACCTATCCATCCATCCATCCATCCATCCATCCATCCATCCATCCATCCATCCACCCATCCACCCACCCATCTATCCACCTATCCATCCATCCACCCATCCATCCATCCATCCATCCACCCACCCATCTATCCACCTATCCATCCATCCATCCATCCATCCCCTGGAAACCTTTAATCTGCTTTCTATCTCTATGGATTTACCTATTCTGGACTTTTCATATAACATGCAATATGTCACCTTTTGTGTCTGGCTTCTTTCACTGAGCATAATGTTTTCAAGGTTCATCCATGTTGTAGCATGTGTCAGAATTTCATTCCTTCTTAAGACTGAGTAATATCCCATTATCTGAATATACAACATTTTGATAACCCATTCACCCACTGATGGACAGTAGGGTCATTTTCACCTTTGGGCTATTATAAATAACTAGAGGTCCCTCAGCCCAGCCTGTGACCTCTCGCAGTCTGGGACCCCTTGGGGGATGTCCACCTGCTGGCTTAGGACTGCTTCCCAGGGGGATTGGGCCTAAGCTGGCAGTCAGACATCCCTCTGGCAGTCCGGGAGCCCTTGGGGGATGTCCACTTGCCAGCAGGGAGCAGGCCTAAGCTGCAGTCGGACATCCTTAGCGCTGCTGAGGAGGCAGGAGAGGCTCCCACCACCACTGCTGTACTGGCAGCCTGGCTTGCGGCTGAGCAGAGCTTCCCCTGTGGGAGCACACTGACCACCAGGGGGCAGCTCCTGCATTAAGCGTCTGCCCCCTGGTGGTCAGTGTATGTCACAGTGACCAGTTATTCCCAGTCGTTCTGCTGTTAGAGTCAATTTGCATATTACCCTCTTATTATATAGGATTATTATATAGGATGCTGCTATAAATATTTGTATGTAAGTTTCTGTGTGGACGTATGTTTTCATTTCTCTTGGATATATACTGAGGAGTGGATTTTGAGGTTGAACATTTTGAGGAACCGCTAAACTGCTCTCCATGGTGACTGCACCATTTTAAGCTCTTGCCGGCAAGACACAAGGGTACCAATTTCTCCACTGCCCAGCCAATAATTTTTTATTTCTATTCTTTCTTTCTTGCTTTTTTTTTTTTTTTTTTTTTGGATTATAGCTAACCTAGTGGATGTGAGGTGGTATCTCATTGTGGGTTTTTTATTTCCTTAATGAGTATCTTTTTACATGCTTGTTGGCCATTTGTATCTTCTTTGGAGAAATGTCTGTTCAAGTCCTTTGCCTATTTTTTTTAAAGTATATTTTACTGATTTTTTTACAGAGAGGAAGGGAAAGGGATAGAGAGTTAGAAACATCGACGAGAGAGAAACATTGATCAGCTGCCTCCTGCACACCTCCTACTGGGGATGTGCCCGCAACTAAGGTACATGCCCTTGACCAGAATCGAACCTGGGACCCTTCAGTCCACAGGCTCATGCTCTATCCACTGAGCCACACCAGTCAGGGCTGCCTATTTTTAAATTGGTTGTGTGATAATTAGTTGTATGTGTCAACCTGACTGGGCCATGAGGTGCCCAGATATTTGGTCAAACATTATTCTGGGTGTTTCGGTGGGCGGAGGGGGTAGTGTTCTTGGATGAGCATAATGTGTAAATCAGTAGACTGAGTAAAGCAGATTGCCCTCCCTCATGTGGGTGTGTCTCATCCAATCAGTTGAAGGCCTGAATAGAACAGAAAGCCTGGCTTCTGGAATAAGAGAGAATTCATCAGCCTGGTTGCTTTCAAATGGGGACACTGTTTTTTTCTCAGGCCTCCAGACTTGAGTTGGAATTACACCACCTCTCCCATGGGTCTCCAGTTTGCTGATTCACCATGCAGATCTCGAGATTTGTCAGGTTCCATAATCATGTCAGCTAGTTTCTTACAATAAACTAGAGGCCCGGTGCACAAAAATTTGTGCACTCGGGAGGGGGGGGGTCCCTCAGCCCGGCCAGTGCCCTCTCACAGTCTAGGACCCCTCGGGGGATGTCCACCTGCTGACTTAGCCCCGCTCCCCAGGGGAATCGGGCCTAAGCTGGCAGTCAAACATCCCTCTGGCAGCCCAGGAGCCCTCGGGGGATGTCCACTTGCCAGCAGGGAGCAGGCCTAAGCTGCAGTCGGATATCCTTAGCGCTGCTGAGGAGGCGGGAGAGGCTTCCACCACCATTGCTGTACTGGCAACCGTCAGCCTGGCTTGCGGCTGAGCAGAGCTCCCCCTGTGGGAGCGCACTGATCACCAGGGGGGCAGCTCCTGCATTGAGCGTCTGCCCCCTGGTGGTCAGTGTGTATCATAGTGACCAGTCATTCCCAGTCATTCTGCTGTTAGGGTCAATTTGCATATCACCCTTTCATTATATAGGATTTCTTTCTACATCAATATTAGAAGCCTGGTGCATGGATTCATGCACTGGTGGGGTCCCTCGGCCTGGTCTATGGGGATTGGGCCAAAACTGGCTCTCTGACATCCCCTGAGGGGTCCCAGATTGTGAGAGGGTGGTTCTCAGGTGACACACCCTGAAATCAGGCTCCCTCCTCTCTGGTACCGGGTGCGTCACCTGAGAGTCACAGCTGCCAAGTCACCATAGCTCGGCAGCTCCTGCGTTGAGTGTCTACCCCCTGGTGGTCAGTGTGCATCCTAGCTACCTGTTAGCCAGGCAATTGGTCGCTTAGGCTTTTATATATGTAGATGTCTATGTCTATGTCTGTTCCTACTGGTTCTGTTTCTGTGGAAAACACTGACTAGTACAAGTTAGTTGTCTGTTGTTAAGTGGTAAGAGTTTTTTATATATTCACTAGAGGCCCAGTGCATGAAATTCGTGCACTTGGGGGTGGGGGGGCATCCCTTAGCCTGGCCTGCACCCTCTCACACTCCAGGAGCCCTTGGGGGATGTCCGGCAGTTGGACATCTTTAGTGCTTCCTCAGAGGTGGGAGAGGCTCCCACCACCACTGCTACGCTCACCCGCCGTGAGCCTGCTTCTGGCTGAGCGGTGCTCCCCCTTTGGGAGTTCACTGACTACCAGGGGGAAGCTCCAGTGTTCAGTGTCTATCCCCTGGTGGTCAGTGTGCATCATAGCAACTGGTCATTCTGCCGTTTGGTTGATGATTTGCATATTAGCCTTTCATTATATAGGATGGTGCTAGACCCTCACCAGATATACGACTTAAAATTATTTTCTTCCCTGGGACATCAATAATACTTTTAACAATAAAGGTTAATTTAAAAAATTATTTTCTTTCCTTCAGGAAGATAGATTATGAAAAGGTAATAAACATAGCCCTGGCTGGTTTGGCTCAGTGGATAGAGCGTCAGCCTGCAGACTCAAGGGTCCCAGGTTTGATTCCAGTCAAGGGCATGTACCTTGGTTGTGGGCACATCCCCAGTAGAAAGTGTGCAGGAGGCAGCTGATCGATGTTTCTCTCTCATTGATGTTTCTAACATCCCTCTCTCTTCCTCTCTGTAAAAAACCAATAAAATATATTTTTTAAAAAAGCAAAACATAAAGTGCAATAGGTGTAGAAGGAAGCACAAAGCAGAATGGAAACGCCATGAGAGTAAGTCTCATCGTATTTATTTATTGTGGAACCCTCATTGGGCCTGCACATAGTAGCTGCTCAATAAAGAATTATAAGTAAAAACGAGCAACTAAACTTGGGTATCAGTGGGAATGGAGAAAGCTTCTCGGAGGCAGCCTCACTTAGCTGAGGCTTGAGGCTTCCATAGGCCTAGTCAGGCAGGGAAGGAACGGGGATCCAGGTAGAAGGATTAGCCTGTGGGAAGGCCCGAAGACAGAGAGGACATGGTGATGTTGGGGCCTGCTATCTAGTTAGAGCAGAGACTGCAGGGCATGGTATGGGGCTGGGGAGCAGCTAAATGGTGGTGGGAGAGAGAAGCACACGACAGAGCGCTGAGAGAGGGGAATGGTGAGATAGGAGGGGATCAGACATGAAAGGCTTTGTAGGCTATTGAGGAGTTTGGAGCTCTCTGAGAAAGAGAGGAAGCACAAAGCAGTGGTGGGTAAATGAATGAGTGGAAATGGAAGGAAGACCCAGGGATGCTTTCAAGGCACCCGCAGGGGACGTAGGAAGGCGGAAGAAGAGCATGGGGCCTGGCTTAGGGTCCAGGCTCCTTGAAGTTTGAATCCTGTCTCTGACCTGCCATCAGACAAGGAGTGGGGCCAAGCAAATGGGTCCTGGAGTATCTGCCAAGATCTCTAACGCCCCCTTTCCTCCTCTGCAAAATGGGGATGATCAGAGCTCCCTGGCTTGAGTGCCACATGGGGCAGCCTGCCCTGGGCCGTGGGAGACCCACAACTGACCCCCACAAAAATGAGGACATATCTTCCTCCACTTCCCCGAGATGGCACAGGGAGAGCGGAAGCGAAGGTAAGACAGCTGAGGACCCTCTATGACATGGGACGGGGTCCCGTCTGGCTGCCCAGGCCCTTCTCTGGCTGAAGAGCTCTGGACTTTTGTCCCAGCCCCTGGACATGGCCTCCTGGTTCCGACAAAAACCCTAATACCTGTGTCGCCCAGCTTGGATCTTGCCAGGCTAACTGTCCCTGTGCAGGGGCATCAGGGCCACTGGGGCCGGGCGTCTTCACGGCCGGGGGCGGGGGTGGGGGGAGGCAGAGAAAGGAGACTGGTCCTCGCTTTGGGAGGAATCCTCACAATTGCTACGGTGGCTCGAGGAGGCGGTGCTCCCTAAGTGCGGGGCCTGTGTCAGACACTCGAACGGTACTTGCTGCGTGGATGAGTGAGTGTTTCCACATTCTGTTTTCCTTTTGATGAGCTGTGTGACGTGGGAATGTGACCTAACCACTCTGAACCTTCGTTTTCTTCACCTGTGAAATAGAGGCCGTTCCCTTCCTTGGAGGTGTGAATTAAGAGGAGGTATAACTGAGCGTCGTAGGTGCTCTAAGGAGGAAGAGGCAGATTGGGAAGGCAGCTCTGTCCAGCAAGCTCATGGCGTCAAGAGGAGAGACCCAGCCCCAACTTTTCTCTTCCATTCTTCCCCGCCTCTGATCCTTCCTCCTGACCGCCCTCACTCCCTCTGTCCTCCCCTATCTGCACCCTCTCCTTGCTCCCGGAGCTTCAATCCATCACCCAGCCCTCTGCCCACATGCAGGCTGTCCCGCTCTTATCAAAAGCCACTCAGGAACCGATTTGCGGCTCTTCCTCCTGGCCCAGCTCCCTCCCTCCCTGCTCCCAGCCTCTCCCAGACAGAAGGGGGACTGAGATAATGAATGAGGCTCCTCTGAGCATAACAACGAAGACGAGCGGACTGTTTAGCTGATGAGCAAACTAAGAGGGAGAGTGGGGATGAGGTGCTGGCGGTGGATGGCAGATGGCGGGAGGCGGCGGATGCTGGAGTCTGATGACATGGGGCCTGCAGAGCGGGTGCTGGGCAGGGAGGGATTCCCTGGGCCCTCCTTGCTGTGTGGGAAGGTCTCTGGATGGGGTGTGGGGCAGGGCGGGATGGGAAGCAGGAGGTTGGGGTCTAGTCCCTGCTCTGCTCTGACTTCTTTGTGGCCTTGAGGAGGCCCTGGCCACCTCGGGCCTCTGCGGCCACGTTGGGGTCATGTCCCCCTTTTGTGTGCCAGGCTCTGGGATCCAGCAGGGACCCCACAGATGTGCCCTGGGGGCATCTTATGCTCTTGGAGACGTGGCTGCGAATTAAATTGTCTCCCTTTCCCCCCATTTCACTAGGGGGTGGGGGACTGAGGAAGTTCAGGGTCTCTAACCCCAACGGGGGGGCATCCATTTGGGTGGCTTTCCTGAGGATGGATAGGATGAAACCAAGGAAAGGGGGTGGGAGGCAGGGAGAGCAGAGGTCCAGGCTGAGGGAACAGCGTGGAGGGCGCGCAGAGGGAGAAGCCCGTGGGGGACGCCAGCAGGAGACAAGGCTGGCCCTGTGGGCAGGGAAGGCTGTGCCTAGCTTTTTAAGCTATAAAATGACTTATAGAGTAACTTATTATAAATCTATTATGACATAATAAAGAAAATAGACATATTTTGTTCTACGATGGGGCAGTCGCTGCATAGTTGTAAGCAGGAGAAGAGTGACTAGACGTGACTTACAGAGAGCTCTCGATGGGGACGGGGGAAGGGCGATCAGGACCGGTGAGGAGGCCACACGCGGGTCCAGGGGCCGGGCTGGTCCTGCCAGCATCTCTCAGAGCCTGGCTGAAGCCAGGTCACCTCCACACAGTGTAAAGGTGCCAAACCAGGGTCACGGACGGTGAGCCAGGACACGCCTCATGAGGAGAGAGGCCTGAAGTCCCCCCCTGGGCTGTGGGTCCTGGATCTGGTGGTGAAAGGAGGCCAGGGAGCAGGCGAAGGGGAGCCACATGGAGGCAGGAGGAAGGCTTGGCGACGGACTGGTGTCCATGTCACTTGCCATGATGCATCCTCTGACCACACTGCTGTCTCCCTCCCCGCCCACAAGGTGTCCCCACCTGTCCTGGCCTTGTCCCGCCCAGGCTCAGGCCATTCTTTCCACACCCAGGGCTCTGGATCCAATGTCCTGTGTCTCCGCCCTGCGTCTGCGCTGCAGCATGTGGGCTGTCATTTAGATGTGGGGCCAGCGGTGCTGAAGGCCCCCTGGGGCCAGAGGCAGCTGTCACCGTGTCCTTCTTGCAGGCCCTGGACTGGTTTCTGGGGGAGACACTCTGGCTGCCCAGCCCCACCCTGTCCTCAGTGTCCAAAGTCAGGCCTCCCGAGACCCCACATAGAACCTGGGTCAAGCCCTTGCCGGTGTGGTGCAGTGGGTCGAGCATCGGCCCGTGGACTAAAGGGTCAAGAGCACGGACCTTGATTGCAGGCTCCATCCCCAGCCCCTGCTGAGGTGCATGCGGGAGGCAACCGATCCATGTGTCTCTCTCACAATGATGTCTGTCTGTCTCTCCCCTCCCTTCCACTCTCTCTCAAAATCAGCGGGAAAAATACCCTCGGGTGAGGATTAACGAAACAGCAACAAAGCCTGGGCCACCCCGAACCCGGCTGTTGTGAGCGTGTGCCCGTGTGTGTCCGCGTGTGTCCGCGTGTGCCCTCACCCGCGCCTGCCTGCTCAGATGCACCGTCTCCTGCAGACTGTCCCACAGCCTCTCCTCTGGCTGAGCCCAGGGCAGGTGGCCCGTGGGGCCTGCTGCGGCTTGGCCCAAGTCTGGTCCCCAGGCCCCTCCCAGGCCAGCGCCGCTGGCTGCCACCAGGATGGACGCCAGTGCATCCCCGCCCCTCAGCCTGAATCCCACGGGGTTGCCCACTCGGGGCCTTGCCCTCGGTGAGCGCCTTCCCTGACGGCCCTGCCAGGGGGACCCCTGCCTCCCTATGGGTAGGGAAGTCTGACACAGACACCAACACCGGAGGGAGACCGCCTCTTCTGATCTCGCCCCAAGGCTGTCGTGGGAAACAGCAGAAGCTGCTGCACTTCTGTCCCAGCCTCTGGCTCCCACCGGGACATTCTCCCCAACTCCCAGGCCACGAGCTTTCTCCACAGATGGCAACACCCCCCCCCCCCCCGCCCCATCTGTGACCCTTTGGAGGTGGCTGCCGGGTTAGGGTCCTGGCTCCACCACTTGCTCGTGGTGTGATCTTGGGCAAACCCTTCACTTCTCTGGGCCCAAGTTTTCTCATCTGAGAAACGACAATGGACATGGCTCAGCAGGGTCGGTGCTCAGTGAACGTCAGCAGTGGCATTAATGGGCCCTCTGGTGGAGTGAATGGAAAAGAGAAACTTGTTGTGTGTTTTTGCAGGTTCTGCTGGAGCTGCTGGGGGATCTTGCCGTCATCAGCAAATCCAGCACCGAGGGAAGCCGTGCCTAGCGATGGGGCAGGAAGGCCTTAATCCCGATGCGTTCACGTGAGCGCCTGGATCCAGCTGTTCCTGAAGACCTGCCCCGGGACTATTCAGGCACATAGCCATTCAAGTCTTTGTGTTTTCTTTCTGTTTTGCTTTTAAGTCATTCAGAGTTGGGTTTCTGTCATTTGTAACAAAAAGAGTTTTAATGGGTATCGATCCATCCGTCCATCCGTCCGTCCGTCCGTCCATCCGTCCATAAGTCCTAGCTGTGTGGACTTAGACACATCCCTTCCTCTCTAAGGATCTGTAAAATGGGAGTTTCACCACCTCCCTACAGGGTGGTTTCAAGGGTTAATGGGCAACCCATGTGGAGTGCTGCGCTCGGTAACAAGTGCCGAGGAGGGGCTCAGTAGATTTCTTTCACCCCTTCTTTTCTGTGTAAGGCCTGCCCCCACCCCGGCACAGGTGTGCCTGGAAAGCCAAGGCAGGACCCACTCCCGCCCCCAACCCCTGTCCAGGATCCTCTCAAGCAGCAGAATCCAATTGGTTCAGCCTTTATTGTCTCTCCAGCATTTTCCAGAAGAATGGTGTCATTTGAGGGCCAAAGGAGAACAGAGGGGAGTAAAAAATAACATAAACAAACTGAACAGAAATGGAGGTGGGCAGCAAGGGGGGCTGAGGTTGGGGCTCGGGGGTAGAGAGGCGGGGCAGCCAGAGCCTCTAACTTTCAGCCACCAGAGTGGAGAATTCTGCAAAAGGAAACGACAAAGAGGTGAGTCAGAGGCGGGCAGTGCAGGGCAGGCGCAGGCCCTCCGGGTTCTCCATCTGCTGCAGAAGCCCTGGCACGGCGGGATGCGTGTGGGAATGAGGGCAGGAAGGGAGGGAGGCGGGAAATGGTGAGCCTCCTGGATCTTTCACTTCGTGATGCCATGCAGCCGACAAATTATTGCTAAAGACAGTAATCATAGCAATGGCGATTTTCTGAGTGTTTATCACAGCCAATCACTCCTGTAAGCACCTTCTAACAATATCTCATTTGACCCCAACACTAATCCTGTGATGTGCATTTTATCGTGATTCCCACCCTACAGATGAGGAAGCTCAGGCTCAGAGTCCAGCCATTTTCACATGGAAGACGCAGAGCCAGGCTCCAGGCCCAGGTCTGTGTGCCCTCGACTCAGCCCTTCCTTGGCTACTCCTCTCGTTGGTCCCCACCTGCCCATCAAGGTCACAGACTCCCAGGCCCTGGCCTTGGGATTTCTGACTGAGGAGGCCTGGGGGAAAGGGCGAGTTACGTTACTTGTTAGAAGGTGGTTCTGGTGAGCAGCCAGATTCAAGAACCTCTGTGTGCTCTTCCTCAGGAGGGACCCTGAGCACGGGACATGGCGCAGCTCCGCCTCCCACAGCGCCTCACTTAACATCACGAGCCCTCAGGAGAGTGGAGAAGGAGCACCCCCATTTTACAGAAGGGAAAACTGAGGCCCAGAGAGGAGAAGTGACTTTGCAGAGCCTCCAGATGAGGGGAGGCTCAGGGAAGATGTGGTCCCTGCCCCACGGGAGCTTCCTGTCTAGTCGGGAGGAAGACAACGTCTGGCAGGAAGCTGCTGGCCTTTCTCTGAGTCTCAGACCTGCTGAGGGTGTTGTCACCTCAGGACCTTTGCACCTGCTGCTCACCTACCTGGTGCACTCTCCCTCTCACTCACCTGGTCTCCTGCCCCACATCTCTCCACACCACTTCTTACTACATTCACAGCACTTACACTCCCAGAGGGCTTCTGAGTATTTCTTGCACATTCCTTTGTTGCCTGCCTCCCCGACTGGAACATGAAGCTTCAGACCCCACCGGCCTTGCTCACTGCTCATCCCACCCCTGGCTCCGTGCCTGACGCGAGGGGCCCCGTGTGGTTGTGAAAGGCCGAGAGGTGTGGGGACTTCACCGCCACAGGGGAACGAGGGTCACCTATCTTTGCGAGTGCAAAGCCTTCGGAGCGAAGGTGGCTTTGATAGAGTCCTGTAGGCAGATGCAGGATCCCATAGGGAAAAGCTGGTGGAGGGGAAGGGATCGCAGGGGGGGCTCAGAGGGAGGAAACAATGGGGTGCATCTGGGAACCCAGGAGCCGGCCTGGCTGCAATCTGGCTCTGTCGCTTGTGGGCTGTGTGACCTGGTCTCTAGCCTCGTCGTCATCGTCCAGCTCGGAGGAGTCAGGAGAGACGGGTGGTGCTTGGGGGTCCCCGGCTCCTCCCTGAGCCCCTCTGCCCCATGTTCCACATCCTTGCAGGTGTGGGGCTCCTCGCTGTGGCGGTCAAAGAGGGTGCTGAGACCTTTATTTGACACTAGAGGTCCAACGCACAAAATTCATGCAAGGGGCTCGGCCCTCGTGGGCCCAGCGTCGTCCAGGAGGACGTCCGGAAGGTCGTTTGGCTGTCTGGTCTAATTAGCATATTACCCTTTCATTATTGTAGATAAGGGGGCCCAGGGAGTCTCTTCTCTGTGGCTTTTCTCTCCGGGAGACAAGAGAACCAGAAGTTTGCCACCCGCTGCCACTCTGTGGCTCCGAGATGCCATGTCCCCAGCCTGCTGGAGACTTGAGGCCCCAGGTAAGTCCTTGTCGCCTCTGGAAAGTGCAGTGTCCTGAGTGGGGACGGCATGGGTGGGTGAAGAGCTAGGGGGGCCTGTGTGCTGGGAAGCGGACTCTCTGGGCATCAGTATCCGCATTTGTCACGGTTACTGGAGGGAGGGGCAGGGACAACTCCTTGTGAGAGACGAGAAATGGGATGACAAGTGGCGTCCGAGGCAGGAAGAAATCTCTGGGTCTCCCTGGAGGTTCGTCCTGCCCTCAGACTCTGGACCAAGCGCGTGACTCCTTCCTTGTCACCCTGATCCATGGTCACAGCAAAGGCTGGCGCTGGGGGCCCTGGGTGAGGTGCATGGGACTCTGTCCTGTGTCTGCAGCTCCTCTGTGAAGCCGGAGATATTTCCAGACCAAAAGGGGGAAAACAAAAACCAACCAGACCAGCGTGTGCTGTCATCATGGAAATTACCTGCCACTGACCCTGCCGGGTGGAAGGACCTGGCTCCTCCCCTTTCCGGGGTCTGGCCTGGGAAGGGGACCTGCCTCTCCTGTCCCAGCCCGTCTCCGAGGACGAGGACAGAAAGGTTCCACGGGCTGGACAGTACAGCGCGTGGCAGAGACAGAACCCAAACACGGATGGGGCCAGCGTCCCAGATGGGATGGAAACATGAACTCTCTCAGGCTCTGACCTCCCACTTAACCTGGGAAACGGGCCCCAGCCAGTGTGTCCTGTCCATGGCCCAGAGCTGCTCTGTCCGGGGACAGAGCAGACAGGCACTGTCTGCGCCACCAGCTCACAGAGACGGCCAAGAGGGGGCCTTGTCCTTACCGCTTCCGACCAGCACCGGCCTCTCTGACCCGCACCTAGAAATGACGGGCTCTCGGCTGCACATCAGTAAAGAGCCCGTCCATGGCCTTCACCGGGCGCTGTTCGGTGCGTCAGAGTGAAGGGGGCCAGGAACGCCGGCAAGGGACCCTCCGGCGGTGGGGAGTCAGGCGTTTTGGAGTCTGACTACGGCGCTATTTTGGGCCCTTGGGGTGTTTAGGAGCCTCTGAGAACACAGCCCTCTGCCCACCTGGGATCCACCCCGAAGCAGCCAGGGCATCGCACGGGGACTGCCTGGCTCTACCTGTGTCCTCCCCGCCCGCACACGCACCCGGGGAAGGCACTTGGCAGGCAAATGGAGGGCAGGGTCGCCTCTTCCGCTGGGTTTGCATCTCCCTCAGGGCAGAGCTTAGGAACCAGCCAATTAATGAGCAGCTCCTATCAGAAAAGGTCTCCTCTACGAGGGGCATGTCCCTCCTCAGAGCAAAACACATGGCAGACACACAAAGACCCTGAGAGTCTCCGCCAGTGTTGACAATAGGACACTTGGGATGGGGAACAGGGTGTCAGAGCACGAGGGGGGAGGTCGGGTGGGAGGGAGCAGGTGGGGGGGTCCGGTTTGGCTCTGCCACCACTCATGTCCCTGGACAAGGCCCCTCCCCTTGCAGGTCTTGGTTCTCTCATCCGGGCACTGTCGGTCCAGACAACACCTTTCCACTCATCCGCCAAGGTTGGAGCAGGGGAGCTAGGAGACAACTCCCAGTCCCCACTTCCTGTTTCCGTGGCCTTGGACCAGACACTTCCCGTCACTGTGCCTCTGCTTCCCCATCTGTGGAATGGTGCTCCTGGGGTTGCCAGAGGAACCAGCAGCGACACTCTCGCCGCAGGCCTGCTCCACAGCCAGAGCCCAGCACTGGGTAGCAGGTGTTATCAAGATGCTTCTGCAGCTCCAGCCACCTCAGAACCAAGCCTATGAATGCCTGGCGGCTGCCTGGCACAGACTCTGCCAATGGCCACAATCTTTGTCTCTTGGACTTATTCCTGTTCCCACCACTTCTTGTCCTTACCTGGCACCTACATACAACCTTCAGCAACCCTGGAGACAGGTCTGAATCCTGTGCTATCACTTCCTGGCTAGGTGGCCTTAGATCACTACTTTCCTCTCCGAGCCTCAGTTTTCTCATCTGTAAAGTGGGTATGACAATGCCTACTTGCATGGCTATTGGGAAAACCAGCTGATTAAGTCCAGAAAGAGCCTGGCACACAGAACATTCTCTATACGTGTCATTCCACCTCCCTTGGATCTCTCAGCACAAGTGACATAGGATGGAGCTTTGAAATGATCACAGCATTAAGCACACGAATCCTGAAATGATGACAAGGAAGATGTAAACTGACAGAGGGCACCGGAAGCCTAAAGACAAGCAGCAGAGAAGTTCCTGACACCATCTATCTCATCAGAGTTAGGATCCCGCTTCTAGCGGGCCCATCCTTGGAAACTCAGTCTCTGACCCTCAGTTTCCGCATCTGTAAAATGGGGATGCTGAGAGGATCTCTTCATAGGGCTATGGTGAAGGCTGCATGAGATAATGGATGAGAAGTGCCTCGGACAGCAACGCCTGGCTCAGAGAGAGCACAGTGACATCACCCTTATGAGTTAGGGAGTGTTTCCTCCCATCAGAATGTCCAGACAGCCCTACCTTTGCATGGAAGCCTCAGCCCAGGCCCCTGGGGCCAGCTCACTGGTTTCTTCATCCTCCAATCACGAGATGGGAGGGGGTTGTGGGGGAGGGGAGGGGAGGGGAGCAGCAGACAGGATCAGAGGATGAGAGGACTCAGTTCCTTCCTTTCCCTTGGGAAACTGAAATTAGCCTAATTAGGTCTGTCCCGTGCTGGGCACTGTGGGGATTGGACAAATTTAGAAGCCATTGACAGGTGAGCCAGCACACCCTGATAGCCCGCAGCCCGGGGTGAAACTGAGAGGAGCATTGAGTCAGCGTCTGGAAGGCTCCTTCCTCCCTTCTGTTGTGATGACCAGGACGAAGGCACTGACCTCCTGGTTTATCACCTCGCCTCGAAATAGCTCCCGGGCTGGGTTTCTCAGGAATTGCTATTGCAAACAGGGATCACTTTCCGAACCCAGGAGACCGGGGAGCAGGGTCATCCGGAGTCACCCCAGACGGCCCGCGAGGAGCCTTCGTCAACAGTTCTGGGGGCCCAGTCACTGCCCTGTGTGTCAGCTCATGTCGCCCTTGCCTGCTCTCTTACCCCCATTTTACTTACAGGGAAACTGAGGCCGAGAGGCACTTAGCCAGGAAGGTTCTGACTTAGGCTGGCTCAGGCCAGGCTGCGTCTCCTCCCAGACGCTGCAGCCGTCTTGCCTGCGCCCTCACTCCCGCTCCTGATGACAGGAGGGCGGTTATGTAAGGAGCGCGGCTTCGCTTCCTCGGCTAAAGGATCTGGTGCCGCTGAGGCCGGCGGAATGAAAGCAGCATCTGGCTAAGCACAGAACCATTTATAACCTCAGTGTCTCAGCTCAGCCCAGCGGAGGGAGGGGCAGGGTCAGAAGACCCCGGGCCGTTCCACCAAGGATGTGCCCTGTGACGTGGGCAAGTAACGTCCACAGGGCCCCAGTTTGCACGTGTCTCTATAGATGGCAGACCTTCCCGGGCTGGCCGAGGACACCATGAGACGGGCTGAGGCTCTGCACACCGTGGGGCTTTGCCATGGGGACTGCAGGCTGGCACGGAGACACCATCCTGCTGGCGTGGAAACCCAATCCCGGAGGGGCCGGAGGCTGGAATTACAGGCGGGCGGGGGGTTGCGGGGGATCCTTCCATCCTTCTCACTTCCCTCCCGTCTTCGACTCGATTTCACCTCCTCTGGACTGTACTCCTCTGCTTCCAAAGGGTCCTCAGGTGGCTCACAAGAGCGAGCTCTCACGTAAAAGCAAAAGATCATGGCCAGGCCACTCATTGATGGAAGCTACGGCTTTGAGGGGGCATGTTTAGCCCTCCTTGGGTTGTAGTTTCTGCCCGCCTTAGGTAGTTCAGCCCCAGCTTCCTCATCACCCCACCTCCCACATTAGATCTAGATCGGCTCCTTAAGGATAAAAGAGAACAGATTTTGCCAGAAGGAAGCAGAAAAGACAAATGCCTTGAGGCCAGTGGATGAAGCAGGCAGGGGCGGAAGGCGGTAATTATCACCACACTTTTTAGCAACAGAAGCAAAAAACAAACCCACAGTCTCTCAAGTGAAAGCTGGCCTGAAGCATAGGCAACGGGATCGGGTTTCAGGACTGCGTGCGTGTGCGTGTGCTTGTGCGTGTGCATTTTGTGTGTGTATAGGGGGGTGTGTGGGGGGGGCGGTGCACACCTTGTCTTCAGCATGGAGCAGAAGAACGAGCTATTTGGAGTCAAAGTGTCAACGTTTGAATAGCTCCGCCCTGATGCTCATCCTGGGCAAGTCGCCCCACTTCCCAGAGCCTCGGTTTCCTTGTCTCGTGCAGCCGCTGTGGGGACTGACGGAGCTGGAGGAGGGGAGGTCCGGGTGCAGTCCCTGTTGCACAGGAAGTGCCACGCGGCTATGACTGCTGTCCCTGACCCGTCATGTGCAGGCCCCGGATGTGGAGAGCCCGGGCTAGGGACACAGGCCCAGGTGACAGGCAGGTGGCAGAGGGTCCCAGCTGGACCTGTGAGCCCCAATCCTGGCTCTGTGACCGAGTGGCCCTGGGCATGTTTCTCTCAGTGCCTTAATTTCCTCGTTTGTAAAACGGAAAGAGTACGGCACCTGTCTTCTCGGGTGTTGTGAGGCAGTGGTTCTCAAAGTGTGGTCCCCAGCCGATCAGCACCCCAGGGGACTTGGTAGAAATGCCAACTCGTGCCCCCTCCCCCTCCAGACCTAAGGAATCAGAAGCTCCCGTGTTGAGAAACAGGCTCCGGGTGACTTGGCCTCGGGGCCCACCCTTGCTCAGGACAAGGGCTAGAGAAGGAAGCTGCCACCCAGTGTTGTCTCCTGTTTGTGCCCAGAATTTGCAGCTGCTGCTGGGTTTGGGAGCAGCTTCCGCCTCTGCCTCAGACCCCCTTTCCCAGCACTGCATGTGGGGGGAATCAGTCAGCCACGCCTATAAAAGTCCGAGGCTCCTGGCCCCAGGGATGGGAATGCGAAGGGTTATTGTTAGAACTTGGTCTTCCTGGTCCCTCCCTTCCACCTGGGACCCTGAGAAACACGGTAGACACCCCTCACCTTCAGAAGCGCAAACCGCGCTGGAGACGGAGGCAGCCCCGTGTCTCGAAGCCCAGCGCCCGCTGCACGCCAGCCTGGCCCACACGGGTCTCCAGCCCACACAGACCTCGTCCTACCTGTCCCCGAGCGGGACACAGGCTCACTCAGCTACCTTCCCTCTGGCGCGCCCTTTTCCAGCAAAACCAAGGCCTGCTCCATGGGCCTGATATGCTCATGGGGGAGAGAGAAGCAAGCAGCGAACCAATGAATAAGTTACCGTATGGGAGAAGCTCGCTGCGAACTTTGAATGAATGAATGAAGCAGGCAGCCCAGGCACGGGCTGGGGGTCCAGACAGACCCGAACTCAGATCTTGGCCTTGTCGTTTCCCAGGCACAGATGTTTAGGCCAACCCTTCGCCTCTGGGAGCCCCAGCGTCTCCCTGTATGAATGGGATAGCAACAGCGTCCACCTCCGTGACAGCTGGGAAGCTCAATGAGTAAATGCGTGCACTGTGCCCGGCGCACAGTCAGTGCTCTGTGACGGTGTAGGTGGGTGCTGTCACTGTTCAAGGTGGCACAGCTGACCTAGGAGCCGGGCTGGGCCTCCTCGAGCAGTTTATTCCTGGGGACACCGTGGGTCCCCAGAGCTGGAAGGGACCCCAGTGACTGGCTAGTTAGTTGACTCCTGAGCTTAGTAAACAGACACGTGACCTTCAGGGGGGTTCTGTGACGCCCCAGTCCCGCCAGGAGGTGAAAGCATCCTCCAGCCTTTAGAGCGAGCAAGCGGGCAGCCACGCCCAGGGCCTGGAATAGAAGAACCTGCTGGGGCTACTGTGGCTCTGCCTCCGTCTTGCTGCCTGCGGGGCACCAGCACCTCCCGAAGAACTGCTGTGTTTGGGGGTGGCAGTCGGGGTGGTCTGCTCTCAAGGCCTATTTCCTCTCTTGCCCTGCCTCCCACCGTATTCTGCCATGACCCCCAGGCCTTCACCGGGTGGCCTGAGCCGGCACTGTGCTGGCAGACAGCCCTGGGTTTGAACCCACTGTCACCTTGGACACTGGAGCTGGTCTTTCTGACACTCATGTCCTCTGTCATCTCAAGGTCAAATGAGGTGACATTTGCGCAGACTCCAGCACGGGGCTGGGCACACATTACACACGCTGGTAACACTTCTCTGGGCAAATCCCACGCTGGGCAAATCAATCATACTGCCTCTTTCTAAACATGCCCTAGACTCCCTCCCTTAGTGGCTTTGCTGGGACCAGCGCCTTGCCTAGCCCGCCCTCCCCGCCCTCCCAGCCTGCGGCATTCCTGCCCACAGCCTCCAGGCCTGCCCATGTCTCTCCCTCTCCACAGAGCCGGTCTGCACCTCCCGGCCTCTGCCTGGCGTTCCCATTCGTTTGTGTGAACATACACAGAGCTGTGAGCACTGTGGGAATAGAACAGAAACGGTATCTCGGTGGTGTTGGTTGAGCACTTACTATGTGCTGGGCACTGCACTCAGCACTCCATGCATCGTGTCATGGACGCTCACAGAATCTCAGTTGGGTCTGTATTATCGTATCCCTTTTAGGGAGGAAGAAACTGGGGCTCAGGGTTGCTGAGCTGCTGCTCAGAGGTGCCCAGCCAGGAAATGGTGCCTCTGGGCATTGGGCCTGATTCAACTTTACCTCCCCCATGTCCGGCACAGGGGTGCCCCCAATAGGATAGGTAGCATTTGTTGGAAGAGTTTAGTAAGCTCTTTAAGAGCAGAGGGAGGGGAGGGGGAAGGGACTCAAGGAAGCAGGCCAGGACCTGGCCTGGTTTTCCTTCATCATTTAGGTTGCTGGTGAGCAGCCAGCCATGAAGACCCTGCCTAGGGCTCTGAGCCGTGGCACATTGGCTGCAAATAAAAATGGGAGCAGGTCTGGAGGCCTGGGGTGGGTCATGGAGAGAATCCAGGCTTGGGGGAGGGGGGGGTGCTACCTGATAAGTGGTTCGGTGAGGGCGGGGGTGTGGGGGAGATGGCCGATTTCCCCCCAGCACCCTTCCCTCGCCTCCTTTAACGCCCCCCCCGCCCCCGTCCTTCCCAGCCACAAGAAAGGGCAGCTGTCATCACCAGGCTGGGCAGCCGCTGCGTCTGACCTTGCTAGAGGTTCTCTATTCTCGTTTCTGACATAAAACTTTCATAAACTACACCCACGATCAGCATCCTCGAACCTTTCCCAGAGCAAATTCCGCCAACAGCCACTTAATTTCACAGCGAGCAGGTCTGAGGCTGGAAGTGTGCGAGCGGAACCTAAGTGTGGCCAAGGTCAGGCTGCGCTGGCGAAGGGCAGAGAGGACGCAGAGCATGGGGTGGGGTGGCCTTCACACTCAGGCAACAGGTGTGCGGTATGTGCCCGCTTTGGGTCAGGTACGGGCTGGACACTGAGGCTAAAAGGGTGAATACCGTTAACAACCGCACTGGAACACGTGCTCCGTGCCAGGGGCCGTTCTAAGCGCTTCGCACATGGACATCTGACCCTCACCACAAACTCGGGGAGGAGGGCTGTCATCGGGCTCAGTTTAGAGAAGGGAAAACTGAGGCCCAGAGGGGTTACTTGAATTGCCCAAAGGCACACAGAACTGGGATTTGACCCCAGACAGCCTGCGGCTGGAGGCCAAGCTCCTACGCACAGTGTTCTCCTAGACCGGCAGGAAAGACGGTCACAGGCGCAGGGGTTGTACAGCGTGTCGGAAAGAGTTCCTCAGACCCGGTCCGAACCCCTGCCCACCCCTGTGTCCTGGCCAAGGCGCCCCCAGCTCAGTGTGGCCCCTGCAGAATGCAGACACCTCCCGAGGATGCTGTGATGCTGAGGAGGAGAGTGGTGCGGGGTGTGCTCCGGGCATGGGGGTTAGGTCTGAGCGGAGAAGGATGGGAGAGGCTGGACCACCCGCCCCGCTCCTGTCCTGGAGGCAACGCGTGAACAGCAAGGTGCTCCGTCTCCTAACTCCCAGCCAGTCCTCAGCCGGCCGTTGTTCCTGGCTCACCTACAACGCTGGAACGGTCTGTCTGGGTGAAGCCCAAACGAGCCTGAGACTTGAGGTTACAGGACACCCGACAAGATGCGGAGGAGGATAGGAGAGAAGGAATTTCCATCCCTGGAAGCTGAGAACGTGAGAGCCGGCAGGGTCCTTGGGGATCGGCTGGCCTCATCTCCTTGGGTTACAGATCGGACACTGAGGCCCCAGAGAAGAAGAGAGAGGACCCAAGGTCACACAGCCAGTGCGGACAGAGCCGAGATCAAACCCCGGGGAAGTGCGGGCCAGGCTCAGGGCCGATCCCACATGCTCCTGCCTGCTCTTCCCACCAGGCATCAGGGGAAGAGTCTGCTCCCTTAGGATTGTTCAAACCCGGAGGAAACGCGCCGGTCTTCTCAGCCTGGTTCCATGAGCCTCAGCCCTAACAGACTGCCTTCTCCTCCTGATCTTGGGAGTTGCGTCACCCCTCCTCTCCTTTCACGTGACAGACACAGCTCCGAGCTTTTGGCAAACAAACATCCCAAGATCCCCGTGCGCCCGGCCCAGGCCGTGGCCACTCACCGTCGATGCCAATCTTGCCGTCCCCATCCTTGTCGCCCGCGGCCAGCAGTGTCTTGGTTTCGGTAGCAGACAGGTCTCTGGCATCTGCAGAGAAACCCTTCAGGATGGATCTGGGGAGAAACGCCGGGGAGGGAGTCAGGTCAAGGTCACCTTGCAGGAACCCTGTGGGGACGGTGGGCTGGCATCTGCGCAGGGGAAGGGGGCAGCTGGGACAGGCAGCCAGCAGCGGACATGCGTGCGGCTGTGCAGGGCTGGCAGCCGGGCTGTGGCTGTGCCCTCCTGGGTGGGTGTACGGGAAGGACAGGCTGTCCTCAGGGACGGGTCCACCTCACTCCAGGCAGGGCACCTGCACTTGGCTATTTATTCAGCCAATGCAACCAACACAAGTATCTTCTCTGTGCCCGGGCCATGCTGGAAACTGGGGCACAGAGAAACCCTGGGAAACCACCTGAGAGGATGAGGAGGGGTCAAACGCCCTGAGAGAGATGGCCCAGGGTGATGGGTGCAGGGTGGGAAGTAGACAGGTGCTCAAGGAGGCATCCATCACACCTGGGACGAAGGGAAGAGTCTGGAGAAGGTGATGCCCAGACACAGGTGGAAGTCAGTGTGTGTGTGTGTGTGTGTGTACATGTGTGCACACACATGGGACCCGGGGGAATAGAGAAGGCTCTAGGCAGAGGGTAGCTTTGTGGATGGTTCAAAGGAAGTCCTCACTCGAAAGGCCCCTCTCCAACCCTCCCTCCTCCTTTTTCTGACAAAATCCAAGGCAGCCTTTGGCCAGAGAGTGACATAGGGCACAGCGGGGTCGGCAGACCCGGGCCAGGGGGCCAAGGGGGCTATGGTGGGAGGTTCCTGTGCTGGTGCCATTTTGCCTTTTCCTTGTCATGACCGCCTCCTCCTTTGCTCCCTGGTGTCCTGAACCCCAAAGCTGGTTCCACCTCCCTGTTTCACCCAGGAACTGATCTAGCCGCCCTGAGCCAGGAGGCTAGGGTCTGTGGATGGTGGAGGCGCCTTTTAGACAAACGAAAATCGATGAAATACTCAAGCTAGCGCTCTCTGTCTTGCCTATGGTGTTAGGTGGAGAAAAACGGCCTCTTGAATTGTGTTAAATTATTAAGTAGCATCATCCCATTAGCAATATTAAGCAGCGATCATTTAGGCTAGTTAGTCACACTTTTTGCCGAGGAGGAGGTTCTCCCGGAAGCAGCAGTGGTCGGACGTGGTTATTTCTGTGAAGGTGCAAAGGGGAGGGCAGGAGTCCCAGCCCCCACTCCCTCTCCCCGAGCCCTGGCTGGGCAGCGCCCGTAGGCCTCAGTTTACCCCAGCTCTTCCTCCTCGATGAAGCCACTCTTGTCTTTGTCCAGGATCTGGAACACCTTCTTCACGTCGTCCGCGCTCTTCTTCTTCAGTCCCACCATCTGGAAGAACTTTCTGTGGTCGAAGGAGTCGGCAGCTGCAGGGTGGAGAGAGGCGGTTAGAATGCCCACAGGCAAGGGGCAGTAGGGAAGGGGGGGAGGGGAGTGTCCCCGAATTTGTTTGCTGACTCCCTGTACCCCTCCTGGGGAAGAAAGGGGATCTACCTCCATGGGGGGGGGGGGGAGTCCGGGCAGGCCAGGCAGGAGAGGGTGCTTTGCCCAAGGTCACAGAGGCAGAGGTGGGAGAGGTGAGCCTGCAACCAGACCACCCTGGTTCCCAGGCCTCCCCCACCCACCACTGGACCCTCCGCTGATGGTGGGGCCACCTCTGATGGCAGAGGGTATCCAGGAAGCCTTGCGGGTGGAGGCTGAGTGGAGGAACTGTAGGGGATGTGAACCCGGTGTGTGTGTTTTGGGGCGGGAGAGCAGGCCAGTGGGGGAAGAGGCAACCTTTTTCTTGGCCACAGATAGTGTTACCAGAAAACCACACAAGAGAGGAGAGATTTCTGTCAAGGTCACACCCTGGGAGGAGGAAGGGAGGACCCAGAAATTCTGGTTTTGCTGCCAGAAATCCATTCTGGTGGGAGTTGGGGGGATGTTAGAAGGCTCCCCAGGAATATCCAATTAAGTTTCTATTTGGAAGGAGCAAGGCGGCTCCAGGAGAATTGGGGGGGGAGGGTTATCTCCGTGCCCTGGAGGATGACTTCCTGAGTTTCTTCATGCCCAGCGGGAAGGAAATGGGGTCCCCCTTCCCAATGCTCTATGTCCAGAGCTCCTTCTCAAGACCCCCTGGGAAAGGACACCATGGGAAGTGGGGAACTTATGTGTATATGGGGGTATGGGGAGCTGTCAGGATTCAGGTTCTCCCTTCACCCAGGCCTGACACTAGGGTGGGGGATCCAGACCCAGTCCTAACCCCACTGGTACCTGCTGGGTGACCTTGGGGTTGAACTGGGTCTTGGTTTCTAACCCTCTCCCAGCCTCAGTTTCCCCATCCGGGTGATGGGAGGGAGGCGGCTCAGCCTGGAGTCCTGGGCTGCTCAGAACGCTTCCCTCTCTCCCTGGGCAGCCGCTTCCCTCTCTCGCTGGGCAGCTGCTTGCCTCTCTCGCTGGGCAGCCGGAGGAGCTGAAGTTGCAGCACTGAAGATGCTCAGCCCAGCTGGGCAGGGCAGAGCAAGGAGCCAGCTCTGGGAAGGTCACCTCACTCCGGGCCCCTTGGAAAGGGCTCTGAGCCCTGGGGGCAGGCGGTTTGGACAGTAGTGGGGCCAGCCCTGCCCACTGCAGGGTGGGAAGAGCCCTGTCCACAATGGGGGGCAAGGTAAGGGGTAGGAGAGAAGGGTGCCCGCCTGCAGCCCCTCCTGCCGCCTAAAGGGGAAGTCCTGAGTGCCCACAAGGACCCGGGTCTTCGATCTTCGACCTTGGCCGGGACCCCAGCCCTCCCAGCACAGCCACCCAGCCTTTGGTGGCCCCAAGTTTTCCGTGGCCGGGGCAGGGTGCTCGGCTTCCCCACCGACCCAAGTCCCTCCAGGACAAGTTTGGGACATGCTGAGGACTCCCACTCCCGCCCCTCAGCACCTCCCCCCCCCCCCAGCGCGCCCCCAACGGGATGCATGGACAGAGAGTTGCAGGGGCCAGGGTGGTGGGTGAGAGTAGAGGGCAGGGGAGGGGGGGCGCACTGCTCACCGGCAAAGGCCCCCAGGGCCTTCTTGATGTCCTCCACGCTGAGCAAGTCTGTCATCGACATCCTGCAACTGTTTGAGCGGGCAGATCAAGTGCGAACAGATTAAAAAGTGCTTTTCTCATCATTTCTGCTCATATGACCGGCGCTGCAGTGCTGCGCGCTGGGCGCACGCGGGCCGGCCTGGCGCGGAGCCAGGGGGCGCGGGGCTGGGCGCGCAGCCAGAGCCGCTCGGTTCCGCCGCCCGCGCGTCCCGCAGCCGCTGCCGCCGCCCGCCCCGCCAGGGTCCTCGCCGCCCCCGGGGCTGCAGCGAGGGCTCCGGGGGAAGAGGGGACCTCTGGACTTTACGGGCGGCCCGTGTCACCCGCTGGGTTGGAGGGTTCGCCTGCCATCAAGGGCACAACGGAGGCGCCCGCCTGGTGCAGCGCGGGGGGCGCCTCGGAGGTTGCCCTGCGGCTTCGGGGAGAACAGGGACGGGCAGGGGCCAGACCTAAACCCTCCAGGGCCCCGAGCCCAGCTGCCGCTCTCTCTCCGCTCCTACCTCACGCAGCCTCCGCTCTGGTCTGTCCTGGATGCAAATTTTATGCTGCAAAATCTGAGCGCTGAGGTCTGGAAACCCGACCCACAGGACTGGGAGGGGTGGCACAGGTAGGCGGGCACTCCTGGGCTCTCTGCGGGTGCCCCGTCCCACATCTGGTCAGGGATGCGCTTCCTGAAACCTCATTTTTTCCCTCCAGTCTCACTTTTCAAAGAACCCTGCTCAGATCTCTATAGCCACTTGCTTCTCCGTCTCCTGAGCCGCGGAACAGGGCGGTGGGACTCCTCCTGCCCGCACAGAACTTTTGGAGGAGGGAAGGCAGGAGAGGCTAGTCAGCATCTCAGTGTACTGCCCCCCACCCCCACCCCCATGCCCCTGATCCCTCCATCTTAGAGACTGAAAGGGCCAGGTTCAGCGAGAGGGTGGCACCTTCAGACCACACTTTGCAGACAGCAAAACGCAGCAGGTAGATGGCCTGAACGCCATCTGGGGAAATGTGACACCGGCTATCTCCCTGCGGCAGAAACCAGTTGCATTCTTTCCCACGGCCACAGCCATGGCCACGGCCTCCATTCCGAGGACTCAGGCTGCGCCCGCCGCCTCTGGAGCGTGTGGAGCACTAAACAGGGAGCCAGGAGGCCTGGGTTCCAGATCTGGGGCTGCCCTAAGTCCCCATGTGACCTTGGGCTGTGACCGTCCCCGTCTCTGGGCTTCTGTCCCCCTCAATGGATGGGTTTGGTGGTCCCTTGGGGAGGGGTCTGGAAATCCCCCCTTCAGGTGTGTGGGCAGGTGGCAAGGACTGAGATGAGTGGCCCTTGGTGGGGGGGGGGGGGCGCGGGGAGCGGGGAGAACTAGCCAGCTGCCCGGGGCTCAGGTTCCATGGCGCTCACTGTCAACACAGTCTCCCTCCACTCGGCCCTGGACGGCTGCCCTCTGTGGAAACCTTAGGATGCTGCTGGCTCTGGCTGCCCCTCTCCTGTGAGTCAGCTCCTTCAGGAACAGCCTGCCATCTGGCCTCCCGGCGCCCGTGCTGCAGCCCCCAGCCTGGTCCCTCCCATGGGAGGCCTTCTCCGGACCCTCAGCTGCCCCTGCGGCCCCAGGCAGCTGTCAGCCTGGCCATGCTGGGCCCCTCTGCGCTCATGTCAATCCCCAGGCGCAGCTCGCTGCAGAGGCCTCCGTCAGAGAAACGGTTTCCCCAGCTGAAGGTTCCTTATGCTCTCCTGGTAGGGAAACTGAGGCCACAGAGTCAGCGAATGGTCTGTGGACGTGCAGAGAGGCAGCGGCAGAGAGGGGCTCATGGGGCTCCCTCCCAGAGCTCAGGACCCAGTGCTATGACGTCCCACACGACTGAGTCCCCGACGCCGACCCCAGGGGCAAAGGCTCCACAGAGACCTGTCCTCCTTCCTCCATCTCTCCTGCTACAAAGCTTCCACCAACGTGACACCCTCCCTGGGCTGCAGTCCACCCACCAGCATCCGATGCTATCGCCTCAGCCCGGCTCCTGCCTGTACCCCGTCCTCCTGCCTCTCTGCCCACTGACGGCATCGCTGGAGCCCACGGGCGTCTGGCTCCACCCCTCTCGCTTTACAAGTGGAAAACCTGAGGCCCAGCCAGGCAGAGGAGTCTGCTCCAGGTCACCCCAGGAGTTAGGCTGGAGCTCCCAGGAATCCGTGTTCTCAGGCCTGGGCTCCACCACTGCCTACCTTACCGCTCCGCACCCCTCAGCCCAAACCTGCGTTGCTGGGGGACGGGGAGGAATGGCTGTCCCTTCCAGCTGGCCTCCTCCCCACTGCATCTCTCCATCCCCCTCCGACCTCAGGAGCTGCCACTCACCTCGGTTGGGGGTGGAGGGCTGAACCTGCCCTGAAAGGCCGGGCGGTGGGAGGTCCTGTTGGGAAGTGAGCCTGGCGGTGGGATAGCCACCTATATAGGCTTCTGCTCTGGCTATTTTGGGAGGTGCTGCTCCCCCCAGCCCTCGGCCCCCTCCCCTCCTGGTGTCAGATACTTCTCAGCTGCGGTGCTGGGTGTCTGTATCACATTCAGCCTCCCTGGGCCCATCAAACCTATTAATAACCTTGGCCCCTGCCTCCCTTCTGAGGCTCAGGCCAGGCTCTCCTCTTCCATGAAGCCTTCCATGACCACTTCCGACGGGCAGCAATGCTTCTGTCCTCCAAAACCCTGCAAGGGAAGGAAGAGGCAGGTGAGCGAAGGGATGGAACGGGGATTGTCTTCCGTGCACGGGCTGGGCAGGGCTCCTATACACATGCCAGCTCACTGCGGCCTCGCCATTCAGGCCTGGTCCCGCTCGCATGGATGAGGAAACGGCGCAAGATGTCAGGAGTTGCAGGGTTTACACTCAAAGCCGAGGGCCCGGAGCAGGAGTGGACGGGCACTCTCATGAGATGGGCTCCTGCCTGGTAGGAAGCCCTGCTCTCCGTGCTCTCTGACAGGTCCCTTCCTCCCGTCTGTGAAATGAGCTCAACCAGGGGCGAACTGTGCTCCATCGATGGGCTTTGGGGGCTATGAACGCCCTGAAATGCCCCAAAAGTCATGTGCAAGTTCGCTTTTGTGAAGCGAAGGCTCCAAGGGGAAGGTCTCTGGGGTGATCTGCCTTGGGTGGGAGATGACCATCCAAGGACTGTGTTTTGAAAAGCATGAATGAATGAATGAATGAATGAATGAATGAATGAATGAAACAAGCACTTATTATCCAATGTGAACAGCACGAAAGGCTCCTCTCCTCATGCCCAGCCTTAAAAAGAATCTCCGGGGCGCCAACATTGTCAACGGTGAAGTTCAGTCCTTGACGGTGACATGAGGAGGCCCAGCCTTTACGCAAAGGCTGTTGCAGAGGGAAACTCCACCATCCTTCACTGACCATCGGCTCCCCGGGGGGACAAGGGGAAGAGTGGAAGGCGGCTCGATGGGGAGGCCCGCGCTGGAGCCTGGATGTCCTGGAGGTGAGGCCGAGGATGAGGGCGACAGGGGGGAGTGGGGAGAGAGGGTTGCATTTCTGAGAAGACTCTCCTGGCCTTGGGGCTGTCATGAACGAGATGGACAAATCCATGTTAACTCTGAGGTGTGAGCTGGGGTCCACTGGACAATGGAGAGACTGCTCTGGAAGGCGGTAGGTCTGGACAGGAGGTGGGGCCGAGTTCGGGTGATGACATGTTAGAGTTGAGAATCCTGCCATGTTAGGGTTGGTAGAGCCTCTGTAGTGACCAGCTATAACCTACGCATGTGATGGTGCAAAATCCAAGACCAAAGTCATGGACCCAAATCATACCCAGGAGCAGACAAGCCAGGAGGCTGTGCTGGGTGTGGGGTGCCCGGAAGACACTCTGGTGGAGATGCCCAGGGGGTCTGAACTCTGGCGAGCGATTGGGGCTGGTGGTCATCAGGGAGGCCAGCAATCGAAGTCAAGGGCATGGCTGGGTTCAGAGAAGAGGGGCTAGGGCTGGGAAGACGAGCACACTCATCTGTTGAGCACTGTGGCGGGGCTGGTGGACGCTGCAGTATACATTTGTCCTTGAACCTCCTTGCAAGGTAGGCATTGTCGTCCCCATTTTACAAAGGAGGGAACAAGGCTCAGAGAGGTTTGGCAACTTGCCTAAGGTCACAGAGCATTGGTAGGACTTAAACTCAGGTCTCTCTGACCCCAAAGTCCTGGCTTTTTCTACTCTACAGTCTTGCTTCTTGATAAGACCAAGAGAAGAAACACGCTGGGCAGTGCCCACCATGAGTGACTTCTCTGGGGGCAGGATGCCTTCCTCTCTGTCCCCATGCATCTCCTTAAGCAGATCTAGATGGGATGATCCACATTGTGGGTCATCCAGTGGCTGCCCAGCTTGTGGGGGGTACATTAATTGAGGACCTACTATGCACTTGGTGCTATATCGAATTATTTCTTTTTACCCTCATTACAGCCCTCAGAGGCTTGAGGAAATGGAGTCTCAGGGAAGTTTAGTGACTTGTCTAAGGTCACACAGCTAGTAAGTGAGAGAGCTGAGATTTAAACTCAAGGCTTCCAGTTCTGAAGCATCTTCCCCTTTTCCCCCCTCCAACACACTTGAAGAGGGTAGGGACAGCCTAAAGCCTGAGTTGAATACCTTGAAGAATTATTCAGTTCCTCTTCTCTGAATCTACTAGAGGCCCAATGCATGAAATTCGTGCAAGAATGGACCTTCCTTCCCCCGGCTGCCAGCACAGGCTTCCCTTTTGCACCTGGCACCCGGACTTCCCTCACAGCCCCCGCTTCACCCAGAAGGTCATCCAGAAGGACGTCTGGTCTGATTAGCATATTGTGCTTTTATTATTATAGATGCCAAGTCGAGCATCCGTCACTTTATTAACTTGGTTTTACAAGAGACCTTTATGCCAAAAAATACATTTATCAGGCAGGACCTTTTTGCTGTAAGTGACAGAAGCCTGGCATAGGCTGATTGAATCCTGTGCCTGTGTGTGGTGACAGCTGTTAAATAAACTTACTGTGATAGTCATTTCACAACACATACAAATACAGAATCATTATGTCGTAGGCCTGAAACGAATATCATGCTGGATGACAATTATGCCTCAGTAAAAAAACAACAAAAAACAAACAAACAAAAACATCCCATGCTGCCCCTTCCACCCCCAAAAAAGGACGAAAGGGGCATTAATACCCATGTAACTGCGAAGCCATGAGGTCCAGGTATGGCTCCATCTGGAACTCGAATGCCGCCATGAGATGCTGAGTCCATCTCTCAGCAATATCTTGTGCTGCAGTGGCCTCCTTCTCAGCTGGCTGTCCCTGAGGGTAACAAGGGCCTCCCTCCCGCAGGGCTGTATGTCCTTTGGGGAGAAGGGAGCCCACAGCCCTCGTCTTGGTCAAAGTCCCAGGACTGCGTTCCATTGGCTGTGATCGGCTCAGTTTGGTCCTACACGGTCACTATCCATGGCGAGGGTGCTGGAGGCCCGGGCCACAAGGCCACCTTCAAGCTTGGGTGGGGCTGAATGTCAACGTCATTGGTGCTGCTTGGGGTGAGGACTGTCCCTGGGCCCTCTTGAGAGGTGAAGGCGTTGAGGTGGTTGAGGCCGTGAACTGCTCATTGAGCAAGTCTCTGGGGCACCCAAGCGGGCCGGGCCCCAGGGAGGGTCAGCCCTGGAGAGTGCATGGACAGCACACGTTGACCTTCTCAAGAATGAGTTCCTCGGGGCCAAAGCAGCCTTTCTGGCCTTGAGATCCTCAACCCCAACCAGGCCCTTGTGAGGCCCAATGAGCAGAGACGCCCAGCCCCTGAGCTGCTGCTTAAAACGGCGGCCGAAGGGCCAGTGGAATTTCCCCCTCGCTTCAGGGTTTCTCACTCCGGACATCAACAAGGCTGCTGGGTAGGCAGGCGGATGGCACAGGGTGGGGACACTGACCTCTTCTATCGCCTCGGTCCAAACACTTGTGCCTGGCCTTGAGCTGGACACTGGCATATCTATGTTGCGGGAGTGATTCCGTATACAGATATAAAAACCAAGATTCAGAGAAGTCCAGCCACTTACCCCACGTCACACAGCACACAGAAACCAGAACCTGGGCTGTCGGCCTCCACCGTGCTCAGTGCTCTCCCCACACGGGCCTCCCAGCTGGTGTGTGGGTCAGCAGTCTCTTAGCTGCCAGGAGATGGCACTCAGCTGTTAGCGGCGCTGGTAGTATTTCCTTAGTTCACACTATTTCCACCTGCTGTGGCCGGAACAAGAGAGACTTCCTGCTGGGGGCCTAGCGGGCTGGGACCCGATGATATTCATGCGCTCAGTCGGTGAGATGATGGGCATTCACTCGAAGGACTCTCGGCCCCATTCCTGAGTCAGATTTCCAGACTGTCGTCTTTTTTCCCTCCTATCCCTCACCACCAGCAGAGCCCTAGGGGTGGTCAGGCACATAAGTAGACAGCCCTGGGTCCCCATCCCGGCTCTGCCTCTTACCTGCTGTGTGACCTTGAACAGTTGCTTCACCTCTCTGAGCCTCAGTTTCCCCATCTATAAAATGGAGCTGAAGAGAAAGCTGTGCTGAGTACTCAATGACATCAGGTCTGAGTAAGGGTTGTGGAGGACACAATATCTACACAAATGATCATCAGGGTGGTCATTCATCATTGTGTGGCGTTCGCCCTTGACCCTGTACTGCCACTGAAGGAGAGGACCCCAGAGTTTCTTTATGGATAGAAACCTGTTTTGACCTTGACCATGACCTCAATAATGGCCCCATGATTCCCCTATTCTCCAGCCATCTTTTCAGCTGGGAGTTGGAAGCACCAGCACTGGTGTCCAGCTTCTCTCCAGGAGGGCCTCTAAGGAGAATGAGTTAAACTGATGCTTTTATTTAAGATTATTTTTATTGATTGCAGAGAGGAAGGGAGAGGAAGAGAGAGACGGAAACATTAATGATGAGAGAATCATTGATCAGCTGCCTCCTGCACACCCCCGATCAAGTCTGCAATCCAGGCATGTGCCCTTGATTGGAACTAAACCCAGGACCCTTCAGTTCGCAGGCCGATGCTCTATCCACTGAGCCAAACCAGCTAGGTCCAAACTGCTGTTTTTATTTTTGGTTGTGTGTGGACAGTGGTGGTGTTCTCGAAAACACTGCAGGACGGTGCTCACCATGCTGCCGAAATCCATTTCTTCACGGCACTTCGGGGGCAGCTGCTGGTGTAGAATTAGTTTTTCAGGAACTGGAACCTCCCCCTGGGGTTCCAGCATCATATCTACGGAGCTCTCTCCTCCTGACCCAAAATTGCGGCTTATATTCTGATAAGAGAGGATACTTTGGGGAGCAGGAAACTGGATATTGAAACCAGGCTGAGCAGATCTGGGACGTGTCTTGGTAGCCCTTCAGCCAGTGGGGGAGGCTGCTGGCGCCGAGTGCGAAAGCCCTAGGGATGCGACCAACAAGGGCCGAGGGCATGACTGAATCATGGTTTTTCTTATCAAATACGTGTTGCTTTCGTCCTGATTCTGGGTCAAATTCTACCGAAAAAAATCTTAAACCACCGCAGCTGAATCTGTTTGAAAACCCCGTGGTTCCCGTCTTTTCCGGGTACTGTATGCCGGTTAGGACGGAGGTGTGGAGGATGGCAGCCACTGAGCATGGGGAGTGAACACCTCCCTCTGGATCGTGAGTCCTTGGTCGCACAGAACTGGGGGGCCCTTAGCAATCCACTAAGCAATTCAGCCATGTCATTTATTAAGGTTTTTCTTTGTGATGCATTTTTTTATTGTGATAAAAAATGCATCACAACATCTAACTGCAGGTACCAAGGCGGCCAGCACAGGCCAGTGGCTGCCCAGCTTGTGGAAGTACACGCTGTGTTGCAGAATCATGGCATGCAGCAGAGAGAGAGAAAGAGAGGCATGCTCTGCTCTGCTGGGTTCTGAACAGATTCTCTTGCAAGTGAGCTTTCCAGGACTCCCGGTGCCCACCCAGACTCTTAGAGTGATCTGCTCACGAGCAAGAAAAGAGAGCTCCAGTCCTGTTGGTGTGGCTGGTGCCGGGTCAAGTTTATGTCGCTTGCAACAGAAAGATTCCTGACTATGATAACCTGTCATATTGGAGGATCCTGCTGAGCCATGTCTGTTATTTTATTTATTTTTTTTGTTAATCCACGCCTGAGGATGTGTCTCTCCAATGATTTTTAGAGAGTGGAAGAGAGAGAGAGAGAGAGAAACACTGATATGAGAGAGACACATCAATTGGTTGCCATCACATAGGCCCTGACCAGGGTCAGAGATCTGGCCAGCAACCGAGGAACATGCCCTTGACTGGAATCAAGCCCAGGACCCTTTAACCCCCAGGCCGACACTCTTTCCACTCAGCCAAACCAGCGAAGGCCCGATGAGCCACGTCTTTCAGTATCTGTGCTCAACGTCGTCACCTCTCCTTGACGGTGGGTGGGGTTGAAGTTTGTGTTGATCAATGGTAGGGGATGGAGGGGATGCTGTGCCAGCTCCGGGCCCTGAGCTGCCATGGAAGTTCAGGTGCCCTGCTGGAGGGAACATGAAAAGATGCCACATGAAGAAGGAAGGGTCCAGACACCACACCGAGAGATAGAAGCCCAGCTTCCTGGTGTCCCGCATGAGCCCAGCCCCCGGGGCCACCTGCCAGTGTAGGCAGCCGCATGAGTGATCACGGGCAAGAGCAGAACCACCCAGTTGAGCCCCGTTCATTCACAGAATTTGGAAAGATGCTAAAATGATTGTTGTCTTAAGTCCTGTGCTTTGGTGTAGCTTGTTACGCAGCAATAGCTCACTGACTAAGACACTATTTCACAGGGTTGCCAGACCCAACTAAGATAAGGCATGCCAATCGCTTGGCACAGTGCCCGCATGTGGGAAATGCTCTTTAACTGTCAAGTATTTCTTTCCTATTGTTGTTATGGTTACATGTTTGTTGCCCAAAATTAGATCACGAGCTCATCAAGGGCAACAAGTATGTCATACACATGCCTTGCCACATCCCCGGACCAGCCCAGGATCTGGCATAGAGTAGACGTTCTGTCAACGTTGCTTTCAATGAATGAATGAATGAATGAATGAATGAACGAACAGCTAAGAGTGCAAAACCCAGAAACTTACGCAGAGCTTATCCTTAGCATGCTTTAAAAAAAAAAAACACTGAACATACTTCAAATGGAACTCACTCCACAGGACATCTGGGCCACTGAGCACCCGCTTTCTCAGGCAGCCGATCTCCCTGTAGCAACTCAGTGACGCATGCTCTGCACCCCTGGCACCAGGCTCTCGGGTGGGTGCACAGGGGATGCAGAGGGCGTGGAGAATACCGCATTGGCTCTTAAATTCTGTCCCATAACAGGGACACACCTTATTCTGGTTCCGTTTCATTGGCCAAAGCCAGTCCCACAGCCCCACCTAACTTCCAGAGGCAGGAAGTGCAGTCCTGGGGGGTGGGGGGCTGAGGAGGGAGAATCAGACATCCCAGTGAGCAGTGAGGAGATTCTCTCTCCACCCCTGGGCCATGTGGCACCCTGCGGCCCCTGGGGCTCACTCACCGTGACAGGGCTGTTCCCAGGGCTGTTTTAAACCAGGAAACCACCTGAAGACCCCTGGGCACAGCAGCCAACAGCTGTGCCACCAGATAAGCTCTGGGTACAGGGAATTGCTGTAGTAGCCCGGGCTTCTCATTTCTGAGGGAGAAACATCGAGACTCTAATAAGTAAAGTGACTTGCCGAGTCCTCGGGGATCGACTCATTTTTATTAAAAATGTAATATATGTGAGATAAAGCTAATATAGCAAGACGGTCATTCTCAGCAGTGGGTACATGATGGTCCGTGAAATCCAACTTTTTTGTACTGTTAAAAGTTTTCATAATAAGATGTTGAAAACCTAATAACCTTTGACAAAGTTATTACATTTATGTGCTTCAAAATTCAGGAAGTACAAAAAGTTAAACAGTATAAAGTCTGTCCTTTCTTTAAATCATCCTCGGATATGTTTTACTTACTTGGAGAGAGAGAGAGAGAGAGAGAGAGAGAGAGAGAGAGAGAGAGAGAGAAAGAGAAACATGGATGTATGAGAGAAACATCAATCACTTATGTCTTGTGCTCGCCCCCGGTGCACCCACCAGGGATCAAGCCCAAAACCTAGTTATGTGCCCTGACGGGAATAGAACCAGCAACCTTTCAGTACACGGGACACTCCAACCACCTGAGCCACACTGGCCAGGGCAGAGTCTCTGTTCTTCCCTGTCCCAGGCACCCAGTTCCCTCCTCAAAGGCAGCCGATGGTACCAGATTCTCTGCTTCCTCTGAGAGATATTCCGTGTCTATCTGCCAACAGCTCCGGACAGATGCGTCCTTCCTCCTTTTTCATAACTGAGGGGTCGCCCACTGCTCACATGGACACGCCCCGAGGACTTCTCTGCGCCGGCTCCATGCTTGTGTCACGACCTCCTTAATCCTCAGACTCGCCCCGGGAGGGAGGCACAGTAAGATCCCCATTTCGTGGGTGAGACAACCAAGACCCAGAGGACATAAGTGATTCTCCTGGAGCCCATGACTCAGACGTGGCAGCATTGGGATTTGCACCTGGGTTCCTCTGCCCCCAAACTCCGTGCTCTGAGCTACCCCATTGCAGTGCAGGTGTGTGGGGTGGCTGAGCCGCCCCGGCCTCTGGTCCACCGGGATGAAGGGGGAGGGAAGCGTCTAAATGAAGCCGGAGAGAGGGGCACACAGGGCACAGGGAACCGGGCCTGCTGGCGGCCATGCGGCTCCAGCACGTCGCTAATTTCCCATAGTCTTTCCAGAGCAGTGCTTCCCGGGATTAAGCTAGACTTGCACCCGTCACACCCACTGAGCAGGTGTAACCCGAAAGCCATTTTCTCCCCCTGCCCCGCCTGGTGCCGTGGGGCTGATTCCTGCCCTGGTGGGGGCATCAAGAGCTCCCTTAGCTGATAGCCACCCATGTTCCTCCGCACAGCATCTCGCCTGTCTAGTTGCATCTCACAACGGAAACTCCAGGCTTCCTTCAGAGACAACGCTTCCCCCTCCTCCAGCTGGAGCCTCGAGCAGAGGGGCTGGGCCCACCTTTTCCCGGATCCTGTGTGTTTCTTCCATCCCTCGCCCGCTGGCTGAGAACGGTGGCAGGGGCAGGAGGTCTCACTCCCTGATTTGCTTGGGGCCTGGGTTCGGCTCCTTGTGCGTCTGGCAGGTATTGAGAGCCGTGTTCCAGGAAGCCACACGGGCTCTTTGGAGGCCCTCGCCGCTAGGCAGTCGTCCCCATTTCATGGGTGACACTTAGGAAGGACACGGAGACTCCTCGCCTGAGCCCGGGCACCCAGTTCTTCCCCTCCAACCGTTTCCTGCTGAGGTGTCCCCACCCTCCAGGCAGCTGTCGAGGGCGGGTCTGAGCTGGCCTCATGCTGACCTGCTCTTGTGTGGCCTCGTCTACAGAAGATAAACTCCCCGGACAGTGCTGTACTTCCTGCACTTGGGGATCGTTACCTCCAACCAGAGTCCTGCACCCGGCTGCCCTTCATCCGGCCTCTGTCCAGGGGCCATCCAGATCCAGGATACTTGGGGCAACCTTTCCCGTGGGTCCCCTGGGAGCACCCCCAAGCAGGCCATGGTGGGTGCATCTGCACAGATGGCCACCAAGGATCCCCCCCAGCTGCATGGGCACACTGCCCACTCAGCAAGAGGTGGGGTTTCCACACCCTTGGTGGCTGGAGACAGCCTGTGACTCGCTTTGAGCAACTGAAAAGATGGAAGTGCGCTGCGCAGGCTCTGGAGCCCGGACCTCCGGACGCTGAGTGGCCTCTGCCTTTGCTCTTTGGGGACCAGCCACCAGGCCCAGAAGCGTAGACTTGGTTACTCAGCAATTAGAAAGCAAGGGGAGAGCGAGTGGGTTGACCAGACCCCCTCCCCCCCGCATTTCTACCCTCCAACTTTCCGTTGAATTCAGCCACGTGAGACGCCACGTGAGTGACCAGAGAGAAGAACTTCTCTCTCCTGGACAGAAGAGCTGCTCGGCATAGCCCAGCGGCCCACAGAACCACGAGGCACAGTACAGGTTGTTTCAAGCCATGAACCACAAAAGGAGGAAATGGAACAGGCATCGGTGCCAGGGAGTGAGTGGGACAAAACCCCAAGGACGTGGCATTGGCCTGGGACGTGGTGGCCGGTGGAGCTAGGAGGGCGGGAGGAGGTGCTCGCGGAGCTGCGAGGGCACTGAGAATGCAGCTCCTGGCAGCTGTCGGAAGAGGGACCCCGTTATGTAGTGGCAGAACGTGTAGCAACACTGTGAGCCCCGGTGACACAGGCGATGGAAAATGTAACTGTGCGTCTTCTGAGCAGGTGTGCAGGCGGACTTGAAAGTGGCACGTGGCTTCTTGTAGTGCCATGAGTCAGGTATCCAAGAGAACAGTGACCTCAGGAACGAACCGTGCAATCTCCAAGGAGGGTTTGGAGGAAACAGGACACAGGATAGACTTCCGTTAGCAGATGTTCTCAGGGCAACTCAGGGACCATAACATAGCGGGGGCAGGGGCTGCTATTATAAATACTAGAGGCCTGGTGCGCGAACTTCATGCACTGGGGGCAGAGGGTCCCTCAGCTCGGCCTATGCCCTCTTGCAGTCCAGGACCCCTAGCTGTTCCTTACCGCTTAGCTCATTGCTCCTTAGCGCTGCCCTGGAGGCAGGAAAGGCTCCTGCCACAGCCGCTGTGCTTACCATCCATGAGCCTGCCTTCTGGCTGAGCAGCGCTTCCCCTGTGGGAGCACACTGACCATCAGAGGGCAGCTCTTGCATTGAGCGTCTGCCCCCTGGTGGTCAGTGTGCATCATAGCAACCAGTTGTTATGGTCAGTCTGCCTTAATGCTCAGTTAGGCTTTTATTATGTAGACTAGAGGCCCGGTGCACAAAAATTTGTGCACTTGGGGGGTGGGTTGGGGAGGGGTCCCTCAGCACGGCTTTGCCCTCTGGCAGTCTGGAACCCCTCAGGGGATGTCCAACTGCTGGCATACCTGGCCAGCCTGGGTGAGGGGCAGAGGGCCGTTTCAGGCTGCCAACAGCCCCTTCAGAGTTCGGGTCCCTACTGGGGTGCCTGGCCAGCCTGGGTGAGGGGCAGAGGGCTGTTTCAGGCTGCCCATAGCCCCTTCAGGGTCCCTACTGGGGTGCTTGGCTGGAAACAGGTATCTGGGATTTATTTAACTTCTATAATTGAAACGTTGTTGCCTTGATCCCCCACTCGAAGCCTGGGTTGCTCCTGGCAACCCAAGGTCCCAGCCGGCAGGTATCTGGGGTTTGTTTATCTTCTATAATTGAAACTTTGTAGCCTTGAGTAGAGCTCAGGGCCCGCAGGGCCCTGGCTTCCTCCATTGCCCGGGGCAACTCCAGCTCTGTGTCTGCTGCCATCTTAGTTGAGTTAATTTGCATATTTGCTCCTGACTGGCTTGTGGGCATGGCTTGTGGGTGTGATGGAGTGATGCCTAATTTGCATATTACTTTTATTAGATTAGATTAGATTAGATTAGATAGATGGCCCTAAAATAAGTATCATTTCAAGGCTGTAAGACCTCTTTTTATGACTTTTAAAAGAGTTAAGGTTGCTCTTCACAGGCTTTCTCAGCTAGAGAGAAGGGTTTAAACCATCTTAAAGGCATTTTCCCACACAGGCTGCCACGCTCAACGTAGGAAAAAGTCTGTCTTGGAAAGGATACCGGGTGGGTCTTTGGCCTGCGTAGTAGTTCTCAATAGGACGCCTGGGAAACCTACCACGTTTTTAAGGAAGGTGGCTGGTCCGAGAACCCTCGGCCTGGGTGTAAAGCAACAGAGACAGTTCAATTTGCACAGAGGCCTTTGGGGCCTCCACTCCCTACAGACAGGAAGCAAACGGAGAAAGCTGCTCCCTGCAAAGGCTAGCAATTCCTTCTGGAAAAGCCAGGAACCAGGGGGCGAACCATGAGCCCAGGGGCACGAGGGATGAGGGAGCTACTCCTCCGGGGACAGGGCGGCACCCAGCCAGGTGGACTTCAGCTTCGCCATGGACTAGAGGCTGCTGCCTACTCTCCCTTCCTCTCCTTTTCGAATGGAATGACATCATGTCATTCCTTTCTCACCACTGTATCCGGGGGAGAAGGGCGGGAAACTGGTACTTTAGTCTGCAAACCTCTGAACCGAGACTGACGTGAACAGCTGCCTCATCTCCCCGGGGCCCGACCGAGATGCTATGATCCTGGGCCTCGAGCCTGAGGTCCCGGACGGGAGACTTTGGGGGTCTCGGGAGGGAGGAGGGAGTGCATCTCACATGCAGAATATTTGTGGCCAAAGGACGGACGAGGGTGATGTCAGGGCAGTCGTGAGTCTCTCATCTTCTCCCTCTGAGAAGGGCCGTCTCTCTTCCCGCTCTGAATGCAGCCTGCTCTGTGGCTTCCCGTGACCCACTCAATGTCGCAGAGCGCCAGTCGCCACAGAAAGAAATAGGATCAAAAAGAGAAGACATGCCATCACCAGCGAGGAGGGAGACCCTGGAGGACAAGGCGGACGAGATGGGGTGAGAGAGAACCCGGCAGCCCCAGCCGTGCCGGCCACTCCGTGAGGTGCCAGACGTGTCGGCAAAACCATCTCGGATCCTCTCGCCGGCGCCCCATCGAGGAGAGGCGAGCTGTTCTCACCGAGCCCTGATAGTTGCGGGACCACGAGCGAGTAAGCAGCTGCTGTTGTTTTAACACTGAACCTGGGCTTCACGTTCATCAGCAGCGGGAAGTGCATCCAGGACTTTGCGCCAGAGTGAAATTTGAACCCGGGCAAATACTGCACCTGCGGCGATGGGTGCCTCATGGGATCTCAAGTCACCACGGCCGTCAACGGGCCTTCTGCTTTCTCTCTTCTTGTCTCCTAATGGAAGTGTCTGTTGCGTTATCTTGTCCCCGTGTCACCGTCGTATGTTGTGTGTGTGTGTGTGTGTGTGTGTGTGTGTGTGTAGACACGGGCGTGTAAATAAACGCTCCTTTTAGTTCTCCAGTCACCAGACCGAGGAGCGATGCCCCTGAGGACCCTCATCCGCATTGGGGCCTGATGCCGATGCGGAGATGCTGGCCTCTGAGTGGATGCTCTGGCCGGACGGCACATTGGGAGGTGTGGGCAGGGAGTGGGGGCGTTTGCCTGTTGGAGAATCCTAAGCTTTGTGGGCAGAGGGAAGACTGTGTAGATTATCCCCAAAGATGGCCACCAGCACTTGCGTCCCTGCATGCGCTCGCCACTCTTCCCAGCAAACGGTGTCCCTGTGACTTGCGTTGGCCAACCACGTGGCAGAAGTTGCACTGAGTGAGTTTCAGAGCTCAGGCTGCAGGTGCCTTGCAGTCTCCACCGTGGCCTTCATGGGGGCAGCCGCCACATACCAGATGTTGGAGCCCATGGAGACAGGAGCCCTGCCGGCCTCCAGCTCAGCCCGGCCCGTGTGCCAGGCTGTGTGCAGCCACCGTGGGCCCCCAGTCACAGCTAAATCCCGGCTGCAACCCCACAGGACGCCACCTGGAGCGAAGGAGCTACCCATGTACCCAACCCAAAGAATCACCAGGTACAGCACATCCCTGGGGGATCACGTTTTGAGGTGTCTTTTCCACAGCAGATCCATGAAACACACCCCAACCGTTACCCTTGGGATTGGGACACATGGCCCTCCAACAACTCTTTCTAAGGGAAAAGGCACTTTCCAGCTCTCTGCCTCTCCGACTTCAACCCTTTTACAGAACTGTTGGCAACCCCCTTATTCCTGCAAGACCAGCGTTCGGGGCCTCGCACAGGGCTCGGCAAACTCAAGCCACGTCCAGTCAACTCCCTTCGCTTTCTTTCTTCTTCTTCGAATGGCTCATGAGCGATGGCCCACGAAGCCGAAAGTAGTTCCCATCCGGCCCTTTAAGAAAAAATGCCCAGTCTAGAATGTCGCGTTGGTATGTGGGCACAGCTGGCAGCTCTTGTCTTGGATGCTCAGGTGGAATTACTTTCAGTTTTAAGTGCTGTTCCAGGTGTTTGACAAACAGAGCCTTCCATGGTCCAGTAAACCTGAGAAATACACTGGAGGGGGGGTCGGGGGGTGGGGGGAGGAACAAAAGGTGACTGAGAATCTTCCACCGCAGCCTCCTCTCCCGGGGGCCAGTGGGGGCCTGTCACAGGCGCTTCCCGAAATGTCCTGGGCCCTCTTCCCCCGGAGCATGTCATGTGATTCGTGTTCCATGGGACACGCGTTTGGGAACGCCCGTTGCCTGGTGCGGAAGATGGTGGACGTTCAGAAGGGTGCCTTGGAGCCAGGCAGAAATCTTGATCCTGTGTCTTCACCTTGACCTTCCTGCCCTCTTTCCTCCCCAGGGTCATCTGGCTGCCTGCCCATCTGCTCATGAACAGTCTGATTCATACTAGGCTGTGAGAGACTTATATAGTTCTCTGGTGGAGGTAAGGTGGGGGTGGGGGTGGGGATATTTTAGTTTTTAAAATATGACAGCAGCCCTGACTGGTTTGACTCAGTGGATAAAGCATTGGCCTGCAGACTCAAGGGTCCCAGGTTCGATTCCGGTCAAGGGCATGTACCTTGGTTGCGGGCACATCCCCAGTAGGAGGTGCACAGGAGGCAGCTGATCGATGTTTCTCTCTCATCGATGTTTCTAACTCTATCCCTCTCTCTTTCGCTCTGTAAAAAATCAATAAAATATATATTTATTAAAAAAAAGATGACAGCAAAGGACAAAGTTGAATTCAGAGGCCTTCGCTTTCTCCCCCCCGCCCCACCCCTCTCTTTCTTTGTCACCGTCCAAGTTGTGCTTTGTCCCTCAACAGCCGTCCTGTCAGTTCTGTGGTTTGCTGGAGTTGCTTCTGAGCAGATTTCTTTACAATCAGAAGGAATATTTGATGCCGGGAGGAAATTAATCTGTTCAGACCGGCTGCATATCCCCTGACACGCGGGCTCCTCTGTCAAGGGCGTTCGCACTCCCGGCCGCTCCCTCTGATTACACTTGAAAGGCGCTGGCAGGGCTGAGCCGTGGCTCCAGCCCCTGAGAGGGTTTGCTCCTGTTTGCTGGGAGCTAAGAAAGAGCAGATGCACAGTGGTGATGGCAGCGGGTGCTCTGCGCTCTTTGCAAAGCTGAGGTTTGTTTGCAGGAAGGTTTGTGCAGGAAGAGGAGAGACCATCTTAAAGCAGCTGTGGTCGGGCTCACCGTGGAATGAAGCATCGAGCTGCCCTGGCACGCTGGACGTGTCCGGAGGCTCCGGTCCTCGGACCCGGACACGCAGAGCTGCAGCGGTTTCTCCTCCAAAGGCCCTGTCTTCTCTGACGGGCATAGAGCGTCCCCCTCCAATGTACTGGAGGCATTTTTAGGGACACACCCTGCTCTGTAGCTTCAATGAAAGTCCAGCGGAGTGAGGCTTGCTCATGGCTACAGAGGTGCCGTCTGGTGGTCCAGGGGGAGTTTAAGGGTGAACGTAACAATGATGGGGGTGATACTTGGGGCTAGGGAGCTGCCCTCTGCAGAAATGGAGCAGACTGTGTGTGTGTGCATGTGTGTGTGTGTGGTTGATGTCAAATAAGCAGACCGTGGTCAGGCTCCTCCTGGGCGGGTCTTGACACTCCTGTCTCAGCTGCCCCCTCCCAGGGGTCCGCTGGTCTCCTGGGCCCTGTGACTGAAGAGGGAGCCAGGAGGGAGCTGCCCACCAGGTGTGCCATGTGCTGTGTAATTGCTCCTCCTGCAGCCTCACAAGCTGGCACAGGGCTGCACATTTGGCTCAGCTCTGGGTGCACTGGCCAGTCCAACTCTGGAGCCTGCAGCACCGCGACCCAGACCCAGCCTGTTGTGTCTGCACGGGCTGGTCACCCCAGCCACTCCCATCCTTTCCTAAGAGGCCGGGCCAAGCAGCTGGAGCCTGGACCGGAGTGAAGGGTCCGAGCGGGGCCTGCCCCCGAAGCTCCTGTGCCCCTGACTCCGTGTGGGAAGGCGGGCTTCTCCCTGCAGGTGAGAGGGTTGCAGGTTTGGGCCCGGTGCACCTTGCCACACGCGACTGTTGCCCAGAGCCGGGGGGGTGGTCTCATGCACGTCCCGTGATGGAACAGGAGTCTTGGTAGGTGCCGGCCGCACAGCTATCAGAGCTCCCAGTCAGGCCTCCTTTGCAGGAGCCCACTTTTGGCCTTTCTTGTGTGCAGCTGCCACAGGGGGTAGGGGGGTGGAAGGAAAGTGGGTGCAAACTGAACGCAATAAAATGGAAATTAGATCTTTTCTCCCAATTCTCAACCCTCCACGATTCGCCATCCCATGCGGAAGGAAACCCCAGTTCCTTCCATGACTCGTGCTGGCGGCTCTGGGTGTCCCCGCGCCCCCTCTCTGCCTTCACCTCCTTCCGCCCTCCTCCTCCACCACCAGCTCAGGGCCCGCACAGCCCCTGGTCCTGCGACACCCCGTGCATGTTCTCACCAGGTGCCCTGACTCCATGTGGCCCTCCAGCACTGCATCTAGGTCTCAGCACCATCCCCACCTGTGGGCGAGGCCTTCCTGGCTGCGGTGCACCCAGCCCTCCCCTCTGCGTCTCTCTTTACGCACCATACTTTCTCCAGGGGTCTTCTGCTGCTTGACGGGGGGTCACACCATCATCTGCCCATCATTTGTCTCGTCCGCTGGGAGGAAGCCCTCGGAGATTTGCCCAGCCCCAGAGTGGTGCGTGGCAAGAGGAAGCCTCGGTGAATATCTGCTGAATGAATGGATGAGCCCCTGGGATGGTGGAAGTCGGTCAGTGTACGGGCGGGTCCTGGTAGGTGGACAGTGGTGTTTCTGACTGAAGGAAGATGCTGAAGGGACGGGGAGAGCTTGACCCGCCCCCACCCCCTGCCCCAGGACACTCAGGGTGTGGCTTCTCCCACCACTCCTCACCCCCAGATGCATCGGGTACACTGTGTTTAGGACTCAAGTCTAATTTAGCTGATGTCTTGGCTGCAAGCAAGAGCTGGTTGATTTAGTTGGGGAGTAAGGAACAGATAAGATGGGAAGGAGCTGCTGTCGGAGGGGAGGCAAGGTGGGCGTATCCTGAAGTTGGCCGAGATGAGAAGCAGCAGGCCTCTCCTGGACCTGGGCCCACTGACCTTCTGAGGGAGCAGCATCTCCTCATGGGGTGCTGGAGGGCGGCTCAGGGACGGGGTCAGCCACCCAGTCACCCAGCAACCGGGGCAATACCTCCTACCCGCTGACAAGGAGACGGGTGGCGGGAAAGCACAGGGCTGCCCTGGAAACACGAGCGAACAGATTGACAAACGCAAGTGTAGGAAAATGTAGAACGTACGCGAGGCAAGAAATGCCGTCGGCAAAGTCAAAAGCAAGCGATAAAGCGTGAAAGAAAACATTTGCAGCCCACACAACAGAAAAGGGGCCAGCTCCTCCTCACCGACGAGAAAAGGATGAGGAATCCAGTAGGAAAGAGGGTCCAGGGCCTAACCGAGGGTAAGAGGAGCAGGCACACCGTGGCCCATAAACGCAGACAAATCCGCTCAGCCTCGACCCCGTCAAGGACATAAATCAAAATGAAACGCTTTGCTTTCTGCCTGTCAGATGGGCAAATGGCTTAAAGTCTAATCATGTCTAGCAATGGCAGTGAGGGAAGGAGATGTAAATTTCCCTTTCAGGAGGAAAATTTGGTGATTTCTATGTAAATTTAAAAGGCACACGCTCTTGACCCAGAAATTCCACCACTAGGTAGTTACCCTGTGGATACTTGCAACTGTTCTCCCAAAGGAACGTTTATCTCTGAAGATTTGGGTAACAGCAAAATAAACTATAAACAATTTAACTTTCCATCCATGGGAGACCCCCAACAAACTAACAATGAAATATATGGTGAGTTTTTGTTTTGTTTTTTACCATGAACATCATTTATTTTTGTTTTGTGGGGATACCAGGGGTCACAAGATGATTAACCCATTTTTATTTTCTGAATTTAAAAAAGACCCTAAATACATCTATATATATAAAAGCTTAAGCAACTGTTTGACCATTCGACCAGTAGCTCTGACACACACTGACCATCCGGGGCAGACACTCAAAGCACAGGAATGGAAACATGGAACAGACTGATGAATCTCAGAGGGAAGGGGGAGGCGGGAGAGTGGGAAGAGATTAATCAAAGATCTTATATGCACACAGATTTGTGCACTGGTGGGGTCCCTCGGCCTGGCCTGTGGGGAATCGGGCGGAAACCGGCAGTCTGATATCCCCCGAGGGGTCCTGGATGGTGAGAGGGTGCAGGCCGGGCCGAGGGACCCCATCAGTGCACGAATCTGTGCACCGGGCCTCCAGTGTAATATGAAACAACAGAGATGCCTGCAGTGGGAGTCAGTAGGCAGTTCCACGTGCGGTCCAGAGAGGGCGTCCTGGCGGCTCTGCTAGTTGTTAGATGGGGGCTGACCTTGGGTAAGTCATTCCACGGCTTTGGACCCTGATGTTTTCATCTGTAGACAGGAGAGGAATGCTTCCTATTTTGTACTGTGACTTTAGGCAAGTGATTTTACTTCTCTGAGACTTGGGCTCTTTATCCATAAAATATGGACAACAATGTCACTCTATAGGATTGCGCAGAGTAAATGAACTAATGCATGTGAAGTATTTAAGACAGCAGCTAAGTAGGAGGGACTGATAAATGGTGGTGGTGGTGGTGATGATAGAGGAAGAGGAAAGGAAGGAAGACCAGGAGCAGAGGAGGGACCAGGACAAGGTTAATGGGAAAGAGGGGAAAAGGAAAAACCACCAGGAGGCGGCCGTGTGCCAGGCACTTGACGTCCCTTAGCTCAAGCCACTGTTCTTATGCCATGAGAGCTGCACAAAGGGTGACCACCCCATTAGCACTTCATGATTGAGAAAACAGAGGTCAAAACTGTGGCTTGTCTGAGGTCGCCCAGCATTGCCTCCCCTCCCCCCAGGGTCTCCAGGCCTTGTCTGTTGCCCTGCTGACCACCCCCGGCCCATCACTACGTGGAGGCTTTTATTTTGAAGCCTGCACAGGGTTTGGGTGACCTGTTTTTTGTTGTTTTTCCCCAGAGTTTATCCACGGGGCTTGGAAAGGCTTCCTCCCCACATGGCACTGTGGGCACCCATCTGGCCTGGGTCTCTAGCTGAAAGGTTGAGTCCTCCCCGCCCCCCACACTGAGGACGGGGTCAGGGAGCTCCCAGGCTGCTCTCCTCCTCTCTCCTAGCACACACTGAACAGCAAGGGTGCATGCAACATAAGGACTCACCCCCCGAGACCTTCATCCAAATAGGTTTGCAGATTGGATGGGCCTCCGAGACACCAGGTTAGTAACCGGGTTGACAAAGAACAGTTGTCCAGGTGGAGATGGTCGGCAGCTCTGGGGCTGATGGGAGCCTGGCATCTTGCCCAGGGCGTCTGGCCTCTGCGGGTCTCGGGGTCCCCACCGGACACGGAGGACGATGGCTCTGAAGGGCAAACCGTCTCCTGTGTGTCCGGCGCCTCATGTTCTCCGTGGCGTCCCATGCGTTAGCGTGTGGGGTCCATCGGGAAACCATCTTTGAATTTGTAACCAAGTTCGACATGTCTGCAAGGGAAGCAAGACATGGCTGAGGTCAGCGTTAGGACTGGACAGCCCTGTGAGGAGGACGTGTGCCGTGTCACTTTGGCAGTTCTGAGTCCCAGGTGCCTTGTGCCCAGTGAGCCGGGTGGAGCACCTGGTCAGCGCAAGGCCCTGCACCTGTGTTCTCCATCAGGTGGCGCTCCAGGCGCCGGGCCATGTGGCCTGGGGAAGCAGCCACAATCTGAAATAAGAAGAATGGAACTCAAGTCCCAGCTCTGTGATCTGGACAAATCATTCCTCTCTCTGAGCTGGTTTTCTCCTCTGAAATGAGAGGAATAATATAAAGAAAAGAAAAAAGAATACACATTGCCAATTCAAAGAACAAAATAGAAAGAAAGAAAAAAGAGTACACATTGCCAATACAAAAAAAAAATAGAAAGAAAAATGAAATGCCTGTTATATTTTACTAGGGACCCGGTGCACAAAAATTTGTGCACTCGGGGTGGAGGGAGTCCCTCAGCCCGGCCTGTGCCCTCTCACAGTCTGGGACCCCTCA
>PVJC01007745.1:0-50627 GCA_004026665.1 Murina feae | reverse complement strand
GGCTATGGTGTCACTAGGGGATAGGAAACTTATGGGAGCCACCATCATAGAGTAAGTATGAAGTCTCTATACCACATATAAATATTTACTAGTCAACAGAAGCAACATGCTCTTGCTTAAGAGTCTTCTAGTGTGTATCTACAAACTTAAAGAGTGAAGAAATCAAAAAGAAGAATCACATCAAAGAATACAAACAGGATTTCTCTCCGCATCGCTCAGATTAAGATGTTCTAACACTTTTTATCCTTCCCTTGGGTGTTTTTTCTTTTTTCCCCCTCTTTTTAAAAAAATATATTTTATTGATTTTTTACAGAGAGGAAAGGAGAGGGACATAGAGAGACATCGATCAGCTGACTCCTGCACACCTCCTACTGGGGATGTGCCTGCACCCAAGGTACATGCCCTTGACCGGAATCGAACCTGGGACCTTTCAGTCCACAGTTCAAAACTCTATCTACTGAGCCAAATTGGTTAGGGCGGGTGTTTTTTCTTGAACTTATATGTAAGTAGTTGTTTTTTTGTTTTAAGTATAATGATCTTAAAGAATCTGGAAAAGATCTTTAATACGTGTTTTTAAAGAAATCATGATCTATGTAAGGACTGAAAATAAACTATTAAGCCATTTTCCAAGATGCCTTAAAGAAGAAATGAAATAAAGAAAAATTTTAAAATCTTACATTCTTTGGGCTACTGTTCTTCCATCACCCCTCCAGCTAAGAAGGATCTCCCTGAGGGTATTTTCTAAACCTATAGAATTGTAGAACATTCTGCTGTAGACTGTTAGCAGATACTAGGTACAGCAGAAACTCAACAAATACCTGAATTTAATAATTTAATAATAGTCCTAATGTAACCTCCCCACATCTCCCTATCCTCTCTCTCATCCCACCTCCACCCCCCACACACACCATCTTTAAATCTAGCAACACCAAACACAGGCAATCAAAGCCAACCTGGAAACTGTCTAGTCAAAAAGCAGGAATTTTCTATATCAAAAGAGGTAGTTCGAAACTGCCTCTTCTATCGCATACAAAGGAAGATATGGAGAAAAGTACACTTTTAAAGACTGTAAAAGAGTATTTATTCCAGTGGCAAAGAAGCTATGATTCCTCTGGAAACACCAAGGAAGGACAAACCCCAGTGGGGATGTGCACATGTGCACAAGCATGTGAATACCTGTCCTCCAGGAGTACTTTAACAGCACTGGCCTGAGTCCCTATACACGTCACACTAAAGCCAGCAATGCTGGCTTGCACATTCAGGGCTGGACACAGGCAAGCATTCATCAGCGGAAGTCAAGCCATATGGTAGCCCAAGAGGTAGGATTCACCAAAAATCTTTAAAAGACTCTTAGGTACTAGACTCTTAGGTATTACTTCATGTGTCATATTTAAATATCCCTATAACTATATATGGTAGGGTGTTTTTTTTTAAGATGAAAAGAAGGGTTCTATTGGGTGTTTGTCAAATAAGAGTGGAAAAACCATCTCTGACCTTTGGTTGGTATGTTAGTCCAATCCACACAATAAACGTAAGTATATGTAAATACAATGGTACATGAAGGGCCAGGGATCAGACCACACAGGTGACATGTATTCATTTGAGAAATACCCAAACATATTGTGGTTAAAGAACAAATATAGTGTATTACAAATTCAAGGCTGACACCACTGGAGGAACGTAAATTGGTACAACCACTTCGGAAAAGAGGCATCAGCTAGTAAAGCTGGAGATGCACACACCTATGACCAGCACTGTTCATAGCTGCCCCAGACCAGAAACCATTCAGATGTCCATCAGCAGTGGACGATGGATAAATAACCTGCTGTATGTTCATGCAAAAATGAATACAGGCACATTTAACAACATGGATGAGCCTTATCCATGTTGCTAAATAAGACTGCAAAACCTTAAACAAAATTATGTGTATAATGTATATATACAGGGTGTCCAAAAAAATGTATGCACATTTTAACAGCTGGTAGGTCAATTGTGAAAATGAAATGTATTTTAATAGACACTACCTTTATAATTATTCAAAATGCATATATATTTTGGGGGGGACACCCTATATATGTATATATATACATACATACATATATATTAAATAATTATAGTCATAGATATTAACATAGATGAATCTTTAAAATATATAATGCTACAAGAATTTAAACAAAAAAATGTGTCTGTGTGTAGATACATACACACACACACACACAATATTGATAAAAGAATTTAAAAGAATTCCTACTTTGAGCCCATTTGCACAAGATAAAAAAAAAACAGGCAAAATGAAACTGCTGTTTAGAGATTTATATTTAGGGGATAACACTATAGAAGAGAAAGGAGGTGATTTTCACACAAATGAGAGTAGTTACTGGCTTGATTACCTCTGGGGTGAGGGAGTCATGGGGAAAGACTGGGATTGAGGACACTTCTTGACCTGCAAGATGGTTACTATTGTGTTTTCTTTAACATAATTAAGTTATACATTTATAGTCTCTTCTGTGTGTTACAATTCACAGTTTTATAAAAGGTTAAATAACTATAACGTTGATTTCCAGAACCATTACAATTCTGGCTAATCTGGGGAAAGAACATTTCCTCTCTGGATATTACTATCAGCCAGTCAACACAATACTTTTTAGCATGGCCAATGTCCTCCATAAATATCTAATATTTAAGACCTATGAACACTTTATGGGAATTTTGTTTTAATTCACTCATCTCCTGAAATTACGGATTTAACTGTGCCCACATTAACACTTCCCTTTTTTTTGTCTTCACCTCAGTGAAGCTTTCATAAATAACTAAAGCTACCACCTTAAGTGTTGTTTGCTCTGTAAGTTTATACCCAGGTGCTGTTGCTTTAGCAACAGCTCTCTGCTTTTCCACTCCCTTTTATGCCTCCTCATAAGCAAAGATGAATACACTATAGTCCTAGACTTATTTTTTCCTGAAGGGAAAGTTTCATTTGCAACTGAGAGTAACACCTAGGATCTTAATGATTTAATTGCTTTGAAGTTTGTTAAAAGAGGGTCATTTGCCAGTTGTCCAAAGAAATACTGCCATTCTATCAGGTTAATAAAACTTTACAACCAGCTGTAATTAATATGCATGCTACCTGTTCTAGACAGAACTCAAATCTTTATGAACAGGACCAGTTAATTTTATAATAATTCATTTCAATTAAAAAAAATCACACTGTGCAAAGACATGAAAATGCTTATTAGAAAAGTCTAAAAGGATACAAACAAACCAATAAACACAGAGTCAGCAGCTCTTTTTGGGCAAGATGCTCAAAAGAAACTTTTAACCTTATCTGTAAAGTTTTAATTTTTTTACATAAAGGGTGATTAAGCCCTGCCCAGTTTGGCTCAGTAGATATAAACGCCCGCCTGTGGACAGATTCCTGTTAAGGGCACATGTCAGGGTTGCAAGCTCCATGCCCAATAGGGGGCATGCAGGAGGCAGCCAATCAATGATTCTCTTTCCCTCTCCCTTCCTCTCTGAAATCAATAAAAATATATTTTAAAATAAAATTTAAAAAGAACGATTAATGTATTTCTTGTATTATTGTATTTAGAAAAAGTGGTAATCCACTTTGCTATGAAAGAAAATCCCAATCACAAAAGAATCCACCAAACCCAGACACCTTCCTAAAGACCACCACTTAAAAATGCTAGGTTTTATGCTAAAGGTTTAAAGGATTTCCTGGAGCTATACACCTGGCCAGTTTTTATGATATAAATATACACATTTATGCTAGTCTATTAAAAGATGCTACAGAAGTCATACTTGCCATTCAACCAATATGAGAGATTTCAGATGAGAACGCCGCATGGACAAATTCAACACTGACGTATCAAAAGACTTGGGATGAAGGAAACTGTCTCCCCTTTTATGGGGGAGAGCCAAAAATATCAAGCAACTACCTCTCCTCCCCCAAGCGTCAGAAGATGAGTCAGAGCTGGAGGCAGGAATAGCGCCCATGTGTCAAGCCGCCGGCTGCGGGGCTCCTTCCTACCTCCACCGGCAGCGCTCTCCCTCTCCCAGGTTGGGGTCCCTGCCTCAGGCTGTCCCTGCGGTGAGTTCTCGGGTGCCCGGGTGCCTCATTCCCTGCGTTTCTAAAGGGAACTCCGGAATGGGAGCCGTTATGAGTCCACAACACGTAACAGTTACCAAATGCAGCTCGTCGGGGGAGCCTGCAGACACGCACAACTTTGCAAGGGATACAGCACCTTTGTTCCCCTCATTTTGAAGAGCAGGAAACACGCGGAGCAGCTGCGTCTCGCCCTGGATCACTTCCCTCGGTGAGAGAGCCGGGTCCCTAGACCATGAGTTGCTGAAGGCTGGCCCCAGCCTCTCTGTTTTTGTTTGGGTTTTTTTTTTTTTTTGCCTCTCTGGTTTTTAATTGCACTGTCCCATCTCAGGGACGATGTTCTGAGTGGCCTCACAGACGAGGAATTCCAGGAAATTTCGAGTTAAATCTCTTGGTCCATATTCCTTCAAGGTTCGTAAAGAATAGGGACTTGGCTCTTTCCTCCGTTTTCACCTCTGTAAAACGGGATGCTGGTGCTCTCCACCTACCCCGCTTATAAAATCACAATGAACAGCTGCTAGTTAATACATGCTAAATGCCCTGAGGTCCTGCTGGATAGAAAGTACAAGGAGGTTTTTTTTTGGTGCGCGCGTGTGTGTGTATGAGAACTAAATCCCTACACAGCAGAACTGCATGTGTTAGTCACTTCCCTTGCCTCTCGGATGCCCTGTTACCATAACACGGGCTGGTACCATTGGCAACATCCACCTAAATAAAATATAGTCATACAATCCACTTAAGACAGTTACAGCATGCAGCTGCCCTCACACACAAACAACTCAACTTGGCCGTGGAGCAAGGGCACTTAGAAGAAATAAAACACGTTAGCACTGCGCACACCAGTTTACCGCCGCGAAGGAAAATACTCAGGTTGAAATACCCGACTCTGCTGAAAGGCAGGCTGCTCCTACCCGGGCACCAGAAACCTTCGGCGGATGCAAAACGCCGCCGTCGGCTGCCGCGGCGCGGCTCGGCTCGGAGCGGGCGCACGCCGACCGCGGGGTGAGGGGTGGCGAGGCCGTGGGGAGGCCGCTGAGCAGAGGGGTCGCCGGGGGGGGAGCGGACGAGGATGCTAGCGAAGGAGCCCGCGGGTCCGTATCCGGGGCCAAGGGTGTCCGCCGAGGAGGGGAGGGGAGCGGCCGGGGCGGCGCAGAGAACCTGCGAGGCGGGGGCCGCGTGCTGAGGAGGGGGCGCTGCGGAGGGCGCGGGGCCTCTCCCGCCGCCCAAAGGATGCGAGAGCCACTGGGAGCAGGTGGGGGCGCCGGCACAAAGTTTCCAGAGACAAGGGTCGCGGGGCACCCAGGACCCGGGCCACTCTATCCAGCCAACATCCCAGAGCCGCATCGGCGCCAAGGCCCGCCCGTGCGCCCCCCGCCCGGGCCCGCGAGCGGCGTACCGGTTCCGACGGGTTCGCGGCAGACGCTCCGTCCTCCTGCGCGGCTCTCGCCTTCTGCCGACTGTCCGCCGCGCGCACCCCTCCTTCTTCCCTCCGCCTGCGCCGGCCGGGCCGCGCGCATGCTCCCTGCGCCCCACCGCGGTCTCCCGAGGCGGGGACTCCAGGCTGAGGGCGGGGCCTCGGCGGGGGAGGAGGGTGCCGGCGGGGGACGCCAGGAGCCGCGGGCGTTGCGCGTGCGCACTGTGCCCTCCCTCGCCGAGCCGCTCGGTGGAGGCGAAACCCCCCCCCCCCCCCCCCCCGCAGACTCCGCTGAGGGGTCCACTGTTGTCTTCTCAGCCGCCTCTCTCCCGTTCCCAGTTCACCGTTTGCAAGCCGGGTTTGGGGCACGGGTGCAGGGTGATGTACTGGCACTTTCTGGGTGTGAGAGAGTTAAAGGCAAGAAAACAATAAGAGGGTGAAGACTGCAGTTCGTGACTAATCACCAGCTCTCACCCCACCCCCACCACCACCTTCTATCGGCCCGGAGAGCCCGGGAGTTGGGGCTGGAGAGTGAAGGGAAAATCTCGTAGCAACTGCTGGGTGACTTGTGCTTGGGCAGGTGTGGGCGGTTTCCAGTGACTGTCGAGACACAAAAGTAGCTATAGATGCGGCGATCCTTTGCCTGCCCCGAGGTGGCCAACCCACCACCATGAACACGGGTGCCATGTGAGTCTCCAAACCCCCATCCACACTTAGCCCGGGCCTCCGAGGTGAGGTGTAGGGTCTACGGAACGTACGGATTCGTTGAGGGCTTATTAGCTCTCTGAGGGTCTTTTTTTTTTTTTTACTGATAGGTTGGCCCATCTGTAACATGAGTAGATGCAAACCCGACTTTTTTTCAGCACAAACCCTGCCCTGGCAGGTGAGGGGAGTATAGACGACTTCCTCGGGGCTCCGTGAGTCAGACACCTGAGTCCTGACTCCACGCCCCGCGCTTTGCTCACCAGATGAGCTCCTCGCCGTTGTGAATCCTTGGCATCGGAACTGCTGAAATCAATCGTACAGGTGTGGGGGAGGGACTGACGACAGAAGTAAAACTGCGTTTACATCTCCCAGCATCTTCAACCAAAAAGCTTTGAGGCTTTTTCATGCCCCTCCGCATTCCCAGCGGGACTCAGAGACTTCCCCTGAGTGCAGGAACATCTAAAAGTTCTGTCTGCTTCTCAGACAAAAACAGAACATCAAAAGCGTTTTCGAGTTCATCTTAGGGGAGCCAAAAAGTTCTAGGATGGAGAGATTTTATTTTGCCTTCATAGAGAATCAAAGCTTTAAAATTAGGCAAAACTAATCTTTTTGTGTGAGAGAGGGAAACTGGTTCAGGATAAAACTCTACGGGTTCAAATCTTGCCTGGGAAAGGCATCTTCCCAGCACTAAGCTACTCCAACATCAATTCATCTAGTGACTTATTTTTGACATGCCCATACCAAAATAACAAAATCTCTAGAAAAGCCATTTTATGCCTCTTCCCTTGCTTTCTTCCCATTCCTCCTCCAGTCTTTCCTTCAGTCAATTCAGTGACTCAGCAGCACGAATAGATGCATCCCTCTCCAGATTCAAGCTTGTTTGTTACCCAGGAGGCAAGTTTCCAGAACAGCTCTAGTTAGTGAGGAAGAGCAGGGCATGTTCGTGGATTATAGGAACTAAGCCTACCACCAAGAATCATATTATCAGTGAAGAGGGGGCGGGGGGCGGACTAACATAGACTGTGTTCAGTGAGAGACAGGTATAAAGATCTAGAGATTAAGGAAAGTAGGACAAAGTGCTGAATTCAGCATGATCACTTCGTGACTACACATAAGCCTGTGGGTAGGGAGGTGCTTCATACCTTCACAGTGGAATTGTAGGCTTCTATATGCCTCTACCGAAAAGGAAGGGGGGGGGGGGGAAGCAACTTGAAGATATTATTTTCTAAACCAGCACAGACCAATAGACCTTTCTGTAATAGAAAGGTTCTTTCTCTGATAGAAATGTTATGTATCTGCACGATCCAGTACGGAACCCCCTAGCCTCATGTGGCTTTTGCGCACTTGAAATGTGGGCTGTGACTGTATTTGTAATTTTAATTAAATTTTAAAAGCTTACTTATCAATTTTAGGGAGAGATTTGTTGTTCTCCTTCTCTACACGTTCATTGGTTGACTCTTGTATGTGCTCCGATCTAACCTGCAAACTTAGCATATTGGAACAACTAACCAACTGAGCTACCTGGCCACAGCCATTTAAATTCATATGAATCCATTTAAGTTTCAATAGCCACATGAGGCTAGTGGACACCTTACTGGATAGCACATTACTTGACTAGAAATAGGTATCTTTATAGGTGTGAACGATCTTTATAGAAATATCTCAGAGGTCATCTGCTACAAGAGTATGACTTGTCTATGCCTCAGGAGGTGTGAGGGCTCCTGACTATGTCTAAACTAAATAAGCAGCGTTTTAGAGTGATGCAGCCTCTACCCAGAATGAGAGCTGATCTGATTAGACACAGTAAGTAGAGGGTGGAAACTTCTCTGCTCGGCTTCTGATGTCTGCCTTTCCAGAAATATTCTCCTTAATTGCTTAGGCTCCTTAGATTCATCAGACCTTTAATGGGTCCCTAAGAAGAGCTGCATCCATTTTGTATCATTGCCTCTGGCTAACAAATTGACAGTAGCTTTGATAGATCTGTCAGAATTGGGGAGCAGCTGTGATCAGGCTCCTCAGACTACAGTTTACCACCAGGTCCTGTTGGTCACATGTGTCTCAACCCCCTGCCTGCTAACGTCTGTAATTCCAGAATATATGCCGTCCATCAACGCAATGTGGAGTTCCTTCAGAGAAGCAAGTCTTTGAACTATTGTCCTTCGGCACATTTGAAAGGGATAGAGGACACCAGGTATTTGGGAGGAAACTATAAATGTGGAAAAGATCAAAGAACTAGGAGATAGAAGTACCCAAACACGTTTAATATACTACAGAAATTGGCTAAGGCTGTTTTATAAGATGCAATATAGCACCTTACTTAGCTATCCTAAGGACTAAATTTTATTAAAATATTTTAAACTTCTATTTTTAGAGTATAATTCTCATAAGATTTATTTCCCATTAATAAGCAAGTGTCACATTACCAGAGAGGGTGTGCAAATGCATCACCCATAATTTTACTACTTAACAGCAGTGAGCTTTGTTCTGATCTTTTTACTATGCATGGTTTTTTTTTAGTTTTCTTTACATAATGACAATCATAGTTTTGTAACCTGACTGCAAGTTTCTTGGGCAAGGCATGTACAAGAGACTATTACAATATGTCTAGGATAACTAGGTCATTTAATATGCATCTCTCTCTGAAACTTTCTGCCCTTTCAACCCTGGGATTGTGGCAATGATGCAGTGATGAGAATGCTAATGTAAATAACATCCTTGAAAATGCACATCTGCCTGTTTTAACATTTGCTCTGTGTCTTTCAGATTTTAGTGTCCCCTCTGTGAGACTTTACCATGATGTGAATTGTGTTGGTACAGGAAAAACAAGTACTTGTTTATACCTGGCTGAGGTTAAATGAAAATATCAAAAGTCCCATGGGAAGTGAGGTGCCAGGTAGTTAATATACCTTATGCCATTTAATCTTCATTAAACTCAGTCAGGAAGTTTATTTATTTTTATTAAATCTTTATTGTTCAGATTATTACAGTTGTTCCTCCCCCCCCATAGCTCCCCTCCACTCGGTTCCCAACCCACCCTCTGCCTTTACCCCCCGTAAGTGTCCAGTCTCTTCCCGCACCCCTCACATCCCTTCTCCCTCTCCCCCGAGAATTGTCAGTCCACTCCCCCTTTCTATGCCCCTGATTCTATTATATTCACCAGTTTATTCTGTTCATCAGATTTTTTATTCACTTGATTGTTAGATTCACTTGTTGATATGTATTTGTTGTTCATAATTTTTATCTTTACCTTTTTCTCCTTCCTCTTCTTATAAGTACCGCGCGCTAACCGATTGTGCCACTGGAGCTCCAATCCTTCTTCCTCTTCTTAAAGAATACCTTTCAGCATTTCATATAATACTGGTTGGTGGTGATGAACTCCTTTAGCTTCTTCTTGTCTGTGAAGCTCTTTGTCTGACCTTCAATTCTGAATGATAGCTTTGCTGGGTAAAGTAATCTTGGTTGTAGGTTCTTGCTATTCATCACTTTGAATATTTCTTGCCACTCCCTTCTGGCCTGCATAGTTTCTGTTGAAAAATCAGCTGACAATTGTATGGGTACTCCCTTGTAGGTAACTGTTTTTCTTTTGCTGCTTTTAAGATTCTCTCTTTGTCTTTTGCTCTTGGCATTTTAATTATGATGTGTCTTGGTGTGGTCCTCCTTGGATTCATTTTGTTTGGGATTCTCTGCACTTCCTGAACTTGTAAGTCCATTTCTTTCATCAGGTAGGGGAAGTTTTCTGTCATTATTTCTTCAAATAGGTTTTCAATATCTTGCTCTCTCTCTTCTTCTGGCACCCCAATAATTTGGATGTTGGAATACTTGAAGTTGTCCCAGAGGCACTTTACACTATCTTCATATTTTTGGATTCTTTTTGCTTTTTGCTTTTCCGGTTGGCTGTTTTTTGCTTCTTTGTATTTCAAATCTTTGACTTGATTCTTGTGATCCTCTAGTCTGCTATCGGATCTCTGTATAATAGCCTTTATTTCAGTCAGTGTATGCTTAATTTCTAGTTGGTCCTTTTTCATATCCTCGAGGGTTTCACTAGATTTATTGGCAATTTCTAGAAAATTCTTGAAAACCTTATAACCGTGGTTTTGAACTCTATATCCAGTAGTTTGCTTTCCTCCATTTCTGTCATTTGTGACCTGTTTGTCTCCGCATTTTGGCTGCTTCCCTGTGTTGATAGAGTGGCTTTCTGTGCTAGGTGTCCTATAGGGTAGAGTGGCTCAGCCTCCCCAATTACCTGAGGTGGACACTCTTGGTGCACTCCTTTGTGGGCTGTGTGCACAGACTTGTTGTAGTTAAGCCTTGATTGTTGTTGGTATCAGTGGGAGGAACTCATCTCCAGGCCAATTGGCTGTGATAATCAGCTGTATCTACAGTGGGAGAACTTCTGTGCTGGAGACACCTTTATGGGGCAAGACTTGCTTCAGTGGGGCTTTGGTGCTGAGTCTACCCCCTGAGTATATCCCTTATGTAAGGTGACCAGATTTAAAGCGGTACACCATTGGCTGGGGCGGGGGGAGGGGTTCTTTTTTTTTTTATTATTATTACTTAAAATATTACAAAGAGTAATCGGGACTTTTTTAAAATGCTGTGGGATGCGGGACAAACTGTTAAACATCTGGTCACCTTACTCTTATGGATCTGAGGAGTTGTAATCTGGATGGTCCCATTCTGACCACTGGGTACATTGGCTCTTGGATCTCTAAGGAAGTGCTAATTTAGCCTCTGCCTGAGGCTACCCAGCAGGAGCTATGGAAAGATCTGCAGATTCCTCTTCTTTGGGGTTTGTAGGTGCCCAGATGAGGCCCAACTGTGAAGCAATGCAAGCTGCTGTGGGGCCTTGGGCCTTCTTTTGGATGTTCTGGGTCTCTCTGACACAGCTGCAGTTTGTTAGGTAATTTTAGATTGCAAAGGGCCAGGCCATTCATATGCAAAAGCCTCTGCGTGCAGCTTGGGTGGGGTGGGGTTTCAGGGAATCAATAGGGCGGAGCAAACAGCTATGAGTGATCCTCAGCCCAGCCCTAAGAGGCCCTGGGTCTCAGTGTCCCACAGTAATCGCTATAAGCACCTCTGAGAGAAAGCTGCCCTCAAGTTCTGCCTGATGCCAGACAGTCCAATTTCTCCCCATATGAGTCTGAGTCCCCAGAGACTCGCCCAGAACTGGAGTTCAGAGCAGTCGGGAGCTTGTGTCTCCCTCCCGATTGAAAAAGACAACTGCGTCCTCAGTTGCCAGCTCTTTCCAAGTGTGCCGCCACACCTCCTCTGAGTCTCAGTGTGCTTTCCTTTTTTCTTCTAGTTGTAGGATTTCCACTCAGCCAGCCTTCCTGTGGTTCTGGGCGATGTCCGTTTTGTCTTTTAGTTGTAGTTTTGAAGTGGTTGTGCGAGGCAGCAATTCAGGTGTTTACCTATGCCACCATCTTGGTTTTAATCTATCAAGCACACTTTACACACGAAGGGTTGAGAAACTTGCTCAAGGTTGTATTATTATTATGGAGCAGAACAAGCATTAGCACTCAGGTCTTTCCAATGTTGTGCTGGTGAACCAGAAAGTATATAAACTCTTAACGCAAAAAGGAAAAGAGGGGTTTTTAAAAACTTACAACTAGGATGTATTCATGTATTCTTTACAAAATGTTTTTAAAGAAAGGGCGAATGAAGAAATATTTCCCTCACGAGTTAGTCACCTCTGGTAGTAACAATACCAGCAATGTTAAGAGACCAAACTTCTAAGGGCATCCTAGGTAATTAATGCCACTTTGCATAATCTCCTACACCAGAGGGGGAAAACTCTGGTCACACTGAAAGGGAGTAAATGCCCATGTCAGCCCAAGAGCCTGTATACTTCTCTAGTTAGAAATTGCTACAACTCAAAGTCGCTGACTATGCAAATGAAAGAGTGGAACGTGAATGCGGGTAGGTAGTAGAGGTTCCTGCATGGTTTAGAAGGCAACATCTAACCTACTGCATTGCTCATCTGCTCTCTGCTTTGCCAAATAGTAGCAAATCTGTGTTACAGCAAGTTAGACACCTCAAATGATTCTCCTCTACTCCAAGATGTATATCATTGCTGTAAACATACCAAAAGTGTCTCCAGAGCCCTGGAACAATGTCTGGCTACATCCTGCATGTTAATCAGGGGTATCTCCTTTCACCAGAGGGAGCTTCCAGGCCCCCATATCCACCCCACCTTGCCCATCTGCTGGAAATTCATGGCTTGCCTTTTTCCTTCTCCTAGTTTCCATGGAGACCCAACAGTTTACTTTTTACCTCCAACTTTAAGCCATGGTTATTTTTAACTCTAAAACTCTAAGCCAGGTCACAGCTTGGATCTGGTAGATGCAATGACATCTATAGCCACTCTTCTCTGCAGCAGACGCCTTCTTTTCTGCAGTTGCTGGGGGTGGAAGGCACTCTGGGAGATGCTGCTCTCAAAAGGGTTTTGGTTTGCATCATGAAGTTAAAACCATGCTGACTTAGATCTGACAGCTGTCCTGAATCTAAAACTATGTACACCCAAAACAAGGCAAAGATTTTCTTGTGTGTGTGGTGGGGGTGGGCGAGGGTCAGGTTGACAGGTAAGGCTGTCATTGCTGTCACCTCCTATCTGTGGCTAGTGATTAGATAAATGTCCTTTGGTAAAAACATCGAAGTGCTCTCCTTTAGGCAAAAAGTAAGGGCTCTGGCTTCTGCCCCCAGTACGGTGGCTTTTTCTGCTGCAGCTTGACCATAGTTAAAAAGAGGATCCTAACAGGATAACATACGAAAATCTCTCCACCTCTCCAAAGCAGACTGCAAATCCCCAAAGGAACACTGCTGCTCTCTCCTCTTCCAAAACTCAAATGAGCGTCCCCATCCTCCATCTCTAAGGTCCCTGGTACTTGGGGAATTAGTGTCTGTTCATGGTATTTCTAAACTTTTCACTTCAAGTAATTTTTTAAAACCTGTTAAATTATCCTGAAAATTGCCCTTTTCATATTAGACATCCTACCAGTGGAAACTGAAATATAAGTATCAGACACTTATCCCAAATTAAAAAATCATTTTCTTATAAGGGATGTTGATTGGGAACATTAAAATCAAGCTCCAGCCCCATTGGTGTGGCTCAGCGATTGAGTGTGGACCCACGAACCAGGAGGTCACCGTTTGATTCCCAGTCAGGGTACATGCCTAGGTTGTGGGCCAATCCCCAGTAGGGAGTGTGCAGGAGGAAGCTGATCAATGCTTCTCATCATTGATGTTTTTATCTCCCTCTCCCTCACTCTTCCTCTCTGAAATCAACTTTAAAAATTTTTTTAAAAATGCCTCCTAAAAAATATATCAAGCTCCATAGTACAAATTCCATTAATTTTTCATTCCTTAATATATATTTTATGTTTTAAAGGAATCCTCTAAATGAAGGGTGATAATAAGGGGATAATCCAAATCAGTTACTATTGTTTAATGGAAGAAAAGAGAAGGTTAGACCATGGCAAATAATTCCAGAAACAGGGAGTGTACTTGGCAGACAGCTCTCCAAGGAGGAGAAGAGATGCATTAGAAGTGCCAGGAGCTGGCAGTTAGCTTTCAGTTCAATGTTGAATAAGGGTGGTAAGAAGACAGAATTTCAGCATTTGCGCTTCACTTAGGAATAAGTGTTGATTTCTTAAAATGATGAGGTTTTCTACTTTTGATACTTTCAAAGATGCTACTTCTGTTCAATAAAACTCTGGACCAGGGTAGGTTGATTAGGAAGCCCCACCTGCAAGTTTTCTGCCACGTAAGACCCAAGGACTGAGCAAGTTGGGAAAACAAAGAAGAGTTACTTGGTTAAGAAGGAAAGAATAATTCAACCAAATTAGTTTGATGCCATTCCCTGGGCTCCAAAGTAGAATATAAGTGCATCAGACTTAATTATCCAGTCATGGAAGACATAAAACAAGTCTGTGCTGGCAAAGATGAACGACAGGATTTTTTTTTTCAAAACAAGGATATATGGTGATATTCAAGTTTTTCTGAATCCTTCAGTTTGAGATTTTAAACCATTTAAGGGTTACTTTCTGCATTCTTAGGTCAACTTCTTTATTCCTACTCTTAACAGGGAAGGGGCCAAGTACACAATGCATACCAAGCAAGTAACTCAGAGTGACAAAGGCATTTTAATGGCAGATGCAAGCCATTCCTCCTTTCCTTAAATACCTGGGTCTCTTGACGGGAAGCCTGATTGGTCAACTCAAAGGGCAGTTCATGTGTTCATCCCAGCACATCCCATCTGATAGAAGCCAAAGCATGAGGCAAACACTCAACAGAAAAACTCCTTTTGATTTAGAAACAGGCTTTCCAGACTTCTCAGAAATTATTCATGTCTCCCAATCACCCTCTCCCCACCCCCACCCCACCTCAAAAGTAGCACACTAACACTTAGCCCTGATGCATATTTCATGGATAGGCTTAGGTTCTAAAATACTCCCTAAATGCTCTTCACTATTGTTCTCCCAAATTAAATGCCTATGTCAGCATGACCATTACCATACTATTCAGGTTGCTCTGGCCTTGCTTGTACTCAAGAGATCTTACTCAATTTCACTCTGAAGGGCTGATTATTAGGTCTGATTGAAGAGAAATCCTTTGTCTTAGCCCCGCTACCTCTTCTACACTAGGCAAGGCAGAGTCCCACTGTCCCAGAGATGATCCCCTTGGCAGATCAGGGAAGGGTTAACCACATCTCGTCTAAGCACATTAGACAGGAAAACCAAGCTTCCAATTCAGTACCTCTTGAATTAAACTTCAGAAATTTAAATAAAAAGCCAGGTACAAACAAGTAGTGAAAAACTTTGTGTTAACAATAATAAAGTATGTATTCAGAAGGCATCCACAAAGATCCTTAAAAATGGATGAACCATGTTCCAAAATATGACTAAAAGTGTTGTGGAGTTAATGTAAACCAGTCCCCCGCCTCCCCAAGCTTCTCTTTGTAATTTGGGACTCTTGATTGTTCAATATTGGACATTTCAGTTCTTTAATACTGATTCTAGAGAGTGGGAGATAAACATGTATGAGTTGGCTCCTACATGCACCCCAGCTGGGAAATGAGCCCACAACCTGGGTGTGTGCCCTGACCAGGAATCAAACCTGCCACCCTTTTGTGTACAGGATGACTCTCCAACCGACCGAGCCACATAGGCCGGGGCCATTTTAGTTCTTTTATTACACATCCACGTATTTCAAAAGCTAGAATGACTTACCAACTGGAATTTTGTTGTTTTTGATGTCATCTGTCTTCTCTTTTCAGCTAACCACAAGCTGGTGATTTCATTACTAAAAACTGGACAGCTTGTTCTTAACACTCACTCAGCAAGGACTGGTTAATTACCTACTGAGTTCGGATTTTAAATGGGTTAAAGGCTGAAAACTAGAGTCCATGAAGGGATAAACCACAAATAGTTGGTCTCAAGAGAGACAGTCTCAGCCTTGAAGCACAGGAAAGGGTCATTACAGGGAAAGAAATTCGTTCTCCCTTCTCAGCCCCGGCAGGAAAGATATGCCTAAAATGTCAGCAGAAACCTTTAATGTTAGATTGCAATAAAAACCCCTAACAGGAAACAGTCTTTATTCATGTTGAGATTCAGAGTAAACTGTTCCTCTCTGAGACGATCTGGACTGAGACCTCTATTTAATGTGTCTGGAATATCCTCTGAAATGCCCTCGCTAGCTCTTGAATTTTAGTAAAAGGAAGGTCCTTTCTTTGGTGATAGGAACATGCAAGAAAATAATGTACTTAATCAAGCCACATCAAATATGTTAGCAAATGCTTTTCTATTATAAGTGCATCAAAGTAGAGCACTCATCACCTAAAAATGGCTTCATCCTTGAGAAACCCCTTAGGGTTTCTAGGTCTTAAGTTTTGCAAAGTTGGGTTTATCAAAACAAAAATAGTAATAATCCTACTTTCTAAAATCCAATTATTGAAATTACAGCCTTATTTTTATATCACTATTTTCAACCATGCTGTTTTTCCTCATCAAATCTGCTGATTCCCCAATCAGTTTTTCAGAGTTCAACTGATTCCAGAGTTTCTACCAGACCGTCCTACCATCCTCCCACTCCTAACTACCACAGCTGCCCCTTGTGTCCTAGACAACCAAATCTCTTGGCACCATTTTCCTTACTCCCACTGCTGCTTCCATATCACCCTCCACCCACTATGTCTGGAACAGTCCCCCACTTCCATCTGTGAAATTACCTCTTTCCTCCAGATCTTATCTTTGCCCCCAAAGCTCACCTCTCCTAGGAAGCCTTCCTTAACCAAGATTGAGGACTCTTCAGATTATTACAGATGTCACCTGACACTGATGCCAATGCATTCTGAATTTTTGGAACCAGAACTGCCTTTCAGGGATAAGACACAATCCCTTCATAAGCAACTGAGAGCAAAGTGGTAGTAGAATACATTTTTCTAAGAGAGACGAGTATGAAAAGAAAAGAGACCATTTCCATAAGCCACCCTTTTTACAGATTGAAGTCTTTAATTATTTTAATTCCGTCAGATCCTCAGTTTCCTTGTCATTTGTAACCCCCTAGATGAAGTCTATTAGCAAGCTACATCCATATTTACAAAAAGTCTGAGCAGACACTTCCAATAAAGCATATAATATTTTAGTTAGATATTTTGAATGTTGAAAGAATCAGTGACTAGAGGTAATTTGTGCAGATACTAAAGTTATTTCTATATACAACCTTCCTTCTATTAGAAATGGAATAACCATGACTCTGAGATTGGCTTCTGATTCTGCAGAAAGTTTTGAGGACCAAGTTTCAGATGTGGTGGAGTTACTCACCCTCGTATCTACTGAGTTCCATATATGACTCTGCTTTACTTTTGATTTAAGAGTAGCTTTTATTGCAGGCTAGACATTCCCCATTAAGAAATTAAGGTTCAGGTTTCAATCCAAGCACAGTGGGGGATAGTTGCATCATCTCCATCCTCAGGGGCCTGGTATCCTGGGAAACCCAGGGTACGAACAGGGTGAGTCCAGGACACACATATTAGGATAGACAGTGCAGTGTGATGAGGCAGTCATCCAACACCCTAAGTGTGCTTTAGCTACCAGAATATTTGACACCACAAACTGAGCAGCAAAACATTTTAATCTATTAATTCTAAAAATAATTGAGACATTTTATATCTGATGCCACCTCCTCAAAAGTCTACTGCAGGTTAGACAGACTGCAAAGTACAGAACCGGACATTCAAATTAAAGATGCACTTTGGGACAGGACCATGATGAGATTTCCCTCCCTTTTGCTCATAAACGTTAAGTTGTCAACTTAAAGAATCCTCAGAAGGAAAGAGAAAGCTTTCTCATGGTAGGTACATAACCCTTCTTCTACTGCAAATCTGTTTGTATTGTTTGAAGGCAAAACAGATAATGAGGAAACCATCCATTCAAATACAAGAGTCTGAGCTGGACCCATGAGACTGAAGACTGGTTTAGTTCTATTTCTACCGAAACCATGACGTGAGGTACTATGGTTCTTGTTTTAGTTACAAGAGGTGCTAGGAATGAATGCCCACTCACGTTTAATAATAGCACATATAGCATATAACTCTGCGGCACAATACCAACAGCAAGAGTGTTTTAAAGCAGGGTAGAGAATAAAGTAGACATTCTTCAGCTTAAGAATTTCCTTTGTCCTTTCCCCTTGTTTTACAATGAGAACTCAGCTCAAGAATATCCATACTGTCCTTTGGTCCAACACATTCCAAACCTGTGATTTCAGATCTCAAGCCCTGAAGGTCTCAAGCTTTAGTGATGTATCCTTCTCGAATAAGGAAATCATAGATCTTCCGCGTTTTGTTCACGTCTATCTTGATGAGCGCTCTTGCCTGTGCCAGTCTCAAGCCTCCTTGCTTGTTACATTCGTTCAACAGAGCAGATTTGTATTCTAAATAGGCTCCAGGGACCAACCTCACCATCTGACAGAGCTGCAAGACATGGCACATTTAATAAACATTAACATCTATCATTCTCATAATTTAATACAGCAGGTAGAGCCAAAACAAAGTTTAAGAAGTGACATCAACCTCCAACTATTTATAGGAGCTGTTGGGTGGCTGGACTACATTCCTTTTAGTCTCTTCTTTAGAGGGAATACTCACTAAAGAGAGACATCAGGAAGAGAAAACCAGGAAGTGATGCTGGGAGAGCCTTTAGCAGGTGTTGGCGGGGTAGAGGCTCAGCACATTCCAGCACAGCCAGTCAGGGAAGAGCCACAGGGCTCAGTGGGGGTGGCAGTGCAGATACTTGGGTTCCCCAGAGCGAATCACATTATTTTTAGTAACAGCAACAAGTAGTGGTCCCTGCTTTTGTGATTACATTTCCCCACTTTGGGAGGGAAAGGAGATATAGAGATCTTGTTAAAAGAGGACACACTTTTTAATTTTAGAAAGTTTAGAAAATTTTAGAAACTTGGCTCATTCCAGTTTACTTGCCATTATCCAGCAATGAACCATCTAAGGTCACTGTGTTGTGGGTAAGGATAAAAAAATGCTTAAAACTCCAAGCCATTCAATACTTGGATCCAAATGGCCTGTGACCTTTTTTTTTTTTTTTTTTAGCAATACTTGGATATGACATATTACTAAGCTAATCTTTACCATCCCTAGTGACTATAACGAAAGACTAATACCAGCCCCTTCTCCAAGACTCTTCTTTACTATCTGACCTGAATTAATGGTACAAAGTGGCAGATGGAACACTGATCTTGGAACTGTAAAAGGAGCATCTGAGGAACAAGAGGAATGCCTTTTCTGGAATGGACTTTAGAGCCAAAAACACTTGATGATGACTCTTTTGAGGCTGGGTGTAAATTTTAGAAACAGCCAAAAGGAACAAGAAGACAAGTCTGATGATTGTAATGGAAAGGAAAAGTGAATCATGCCATTTTAAAATCAAAATTAATGTGAGACTATATGAGATAAAAAATTTCTTTTCTTTATGCTTATAAACGTGCTATGGAGACAATTCCAAAAATCTTTTAAGTGATGGTTATACTGTTGGAAAAAGTGTAGAACAACTCAAAGTAACCATAACCATTTCATATAAATATGTTATTTTAGGTTTATAAAATTAATTTCATTTACTTTAAAGCACTTGGTATAGTATTTGGTACATGGTAAATGCTCAGTAAATGACAGTTGCTATTATTTAGATTTATACATCACATGCTCTTCCCCCAGAAGGCAAATGAGGGCAAGGTGATAGGGAAAGGAGTCCTTTGAAGCCTGCTGAGGTTAGCTCTGTAGCGCACAGCCTTCGGGGATGGACTAGAACTGTACATGTCGTTAGCTAAGCAGAGCAAAATGGATTTGATCCTGTAATGGCAACTCAATGATTTCTCAGCCTCTTTCCTCTAGCACCCCCTTTTTTGTTACCTCCTTTTCTTTTTCGTTCAGCTTCTCTGTGCCTGGGAGGCCCGTGAGATTCAAGGGTGGTGCACTTCGTCTTCCTACAGACACAAACAGAAAAGGGCATACGTGTCATAGAAGCGACAAGTCCTCAGGTGGGAAATACAACAAAGTTCACTGCAGCCAGGCCAGTTAGGCACAAGATCATTATAGGCAGCGGTAGGAAACCTCCACCGGGCCCCTCAGGCGCCAGTGTAATTAGCAACACAGGCTCCACAATGTTTACTTGAAAATAGCAACGCTAATTGGTGCGCTCGGCCGCGTGCCTCAGTGGTTGAGCGGCAATCTATGAACCAGGAAGTCAGGGTTCGATTCCCAGTCAGGACACATATCTGGGTTTTGGGCTCAATCCCTACTAGGGGGCATACAGGAGGCAGCCTATTAATAATTCTCTCTCATTATGGATGTTTCCATATTTCTTCCTCTCTGAAATCAATAAAAATATATTTAAAAAATAAATAAAATAGCCCTAACTGGTTTGGCTCAGTGGATAGAGCATCGGCCTGCAGACTGAAAGGTCCCAGGTTCGATTCCAGTCAAGGGCATGTACCTTGGTTGCTGGCACATCCCCAGTAGGAGGTGTGCAGGAGGCAGCTGATCGATGTTTCTCTCTCTCATCGATGTTTCTAACTCTCTATCCCTCTCCCTTCCTCTCTGTAAGAAATCAATTTAAAAAAAAATAAAAAAAATAAAAATAAATAAAATACTCATATAATCACACATAGCAGAGCATCAAATATGACTATTTAACATAGCAGTTACTACCCATTTCTTCTGAACCCAACAGGAGATTCTAAAATCTAAAGCCCCCCACCCCACAAAAGGGGGGGGGCATCTGTAATACTTTTAATAAAGATATATTAAAAAATTAAGTTAAAAACTAGAATCTAAAACCCAGAGCTCATCTAGTTACGAAAGGTCATACACTACCTGCCTTGACAGCTGATGAATGGAAATAACAACTCTGCTGGAGACATTTCCTAATCCTTGCCACTCTGCCAGCAGTACAAGGCAAACATGGTAATTAACCAAGTACCATTTGCCTTCAGATCAAAGGCAGACTGTTAGGCCAGCAAAAGGCCCTTGTTATTTATTATGTGCGGTAATATCTGTTCCTTCCAAAGCAGCCCTGTTTACCGGAAAGATCCACAGAGAGAAACAATGAGCTATTATATGGCAAAGTAGAGGCTGAGGTGAACTCACATACCTGAGAAAGAAACCTACGTATGAAGACACGAACCTGGATGGGAAGCTTGATGTACAAAATTTTTTGGTTTTGCTTTGAAAGTTTACTTGAGATTAGTGTTAAGCTGGGGATGGGTAGACTGAGTTAAGCAGAAGGAAGTGTAGATAGAGTAATAGAAATTTTATGCGTGTAGTCATTTAGGTTTGGAGAGAAAGGGAAGGGACTGTTAACAGGCTGCTGTGCTAGAAAACAAGCTTCTTTGTAAAATTAACAAAAGGGATAAGGGCTTCCCCACAACTTAGACATAGAGGGTGAAGAGGGCTAATACCAGCCTAAGAAGCAAAAAAGAACCAGTGAGTGCAGATGGTTCAGAAACACAAACACCAATGTTGCATGGTCATGTTAGTTCATTCTTATTTATTTGAGAGAGAGAAGTGGCCGGGGGGGGGGGGGGGGGGGGGGGGGGGGGGGGGGGGGGGGGGGGAGGGTGGGAGAGAAGGCGGGGAGTAGAGAAACTTTGTAAGTCTCCAACTTAAAAAGAAAACCTTGAATTTCTGGCAAGTAATATGCCTCTTTGCTCATATAGGACACAGCACCTTTATTTTCTACTCTTTGAGACAAACCTCAAAACCTGTGGTAGATTCAACCACAGTAAACTAACCGCCCACAGACATTGGTAAAATAAAGAAACCACCTCTTTGGAGTTATTCTGCCCTGTCTCTGTACTCAAATCCTGAGGCTAGTCTCTATCTGGCCTTGAAGATTCTGAAAACCTGCTGATGTTTATAAACTGGGACAACACATAATTATGATTTCTCTAAGCACCCTGATTCCACAAAAGGGGGGAGGGGCTGTTGGGTCAACACAATCTCTAGAATGAAAACTTAGCAATCAAGACTTGCTCTAGCTTGAAAAGTAATTACCTGAATTCGAAGCCATTGAAACAGAAGGGCTCAGGCCGGAATCACTACGAGGAAGAAGAGGAATTTAAACTTATGTCACACCAGAGAGGCAGTTTCCAAAAGCACATGTGGGGCTGCCTGCCATTTCGCAGGCTGGTCACTTTGAAGAGAGGTAATAAGATAGACTGCACATGTTTTACAGGTTATCCCACTGTACTAACCAGGAAAAGACATCTGTTCTGGGAGGGAAATCACTTGCATTTGTTAAGAGCTCAGAGCCCAGAACATCACAGAGACCATTCATGGAAAAGACAAACATGCTTCTCTAATGGAAAGTATACTCGTAGATATGGAGGGAGGGGGGGACATGAGTAGAGGGAAGTTACTTATTTTAAAAAATAAGATCAAAGTAGCAAAGACGGATTGGAGGAGGCCAGTTATGTTTCTCAAAACAGTCATACTGCCTTGTTTCTGAGACAGACTCCTAAAATTTTCTGAATTCTTCCAGCTACAGGATTATTACTACTCTGCCAAGGGTAGGGTGCCCATGGAAATGCCTGAAAATACGTGTAAAGGCCAAAAGGATGCTCCCCAACCCTGGACTAAGTGCTCACATGTCGGCCTGCCGGCGGAGCCACTGCTGGCAAGCACTGCTGTCCTGAATGTACTGGAGGACTTCGGAGAGCATGGTGCGTTTCAGGCGCTCCTCCTCTCGCGTCTTCTTGAGGTGATCATAGGTTCTGGCACCTGGAGGTGTAAAAAAACCACAACTGCAATAACAATGCAGAACTAAGAAGGGCTTCCTAACGGACCAGCAAATGGCTTGTCTTTTTTTGGTTTCTTTGCAAAACTGCTTCCACAATTAGTTTCCAAAAGCAAAGTAGATTTCTCCTAGTTTAAAATACCTTTTTATATTAAGAAATTAAAGTATTTTTATTCCTTTTTTTAACCTTTAAGAAATTTTGAGTGGGGGGAGGGGGGGGGCCAAAACAGAAAAGTACAAAGAAAATAAGATGATTCATCTTTCCACCCCCAAAAGTAATTAACATTCAATATTCAGGTGAAATGGGTAGCACAGGGACTGGTGCATGGTAAAACTGTTTCTATGCGATGTTAGCTACTACTAATATAATTAATATCACCACCTCAAGACACTCAGTCATATTTGCTTCCTGTTCTATTTTTCCATCTATACATTTTTCAGTCACACAAGTGCTATAAGCAAACATTCTTCCTTAAAAAGCAATCAGAATTACAAATAAAAACAAGCCTTCACTGAGCAGTACTGTTGCTTTCCCCTCTGTCCCAGAGGCAGCCGGTATCAGGTACCAAGCCCTGGTATCCGAGTTTTGACATGCACATGGCTAAACAGAAGTTGTGTGATGTTTTATACATGGTAACAAAGGTATATAGATGCCAAAATGCCGCACCACTGGACTCCAAACTATGTTCACGGAGCCCCTAGTCCCACGAACACCCATCAGGGCTTACATGAAGAGCAAGGGCACCACCACATCCTGGTGGTTCTGGGTTCTATACCTGCCCTGAACCACTAACCTTCAACCAAAGCAGTTCCACTTTTACCTTATTTATAGATTAGGGCTCCACATAGAATTTTATTTTGAAAACGATTTCCATTGTTAAAAATGAAGGCCCTGACCGGTTTGGCTCAGTGGATAGAGCGTCGGCCTGCGGACTCAAGGGTCCCAGGTTCGATTCCGGTCAAGGGCATGTACCTTGGTTGTGGGCTCACTCCCTGTGGGGAGTGTGCAGGAGGCAGCTGATTGATGTTTCTCTCTCATCAATGTTTCTCTATATCCCTCTCCTTTCCTCTCTGTAAAAAACAAAACAAAACAATAAAATATATTTTTTAAAAAAAAGAAGAATGATTACACTAAGCTAAACTTACACCCATAGGGCTACTTCCTGTGGGTACTGGGTGATTGCTTTCAACCAACAGGAAGGAGGGAATGCTAAAGATCATTCCAACAATAACAATGAAACAGCAGAAACTGCCATTTGTGGAGTTACTGCATGCCTGCTACTGTGCTACGTACTCATGCATTATCTCTAATTTATTTTCAGACTAATTCTAAGAGACCTGGAAAATTAAAACTGGAACAAAATTACAGATCTGGTAAATAGGAGAGCCAGAATCCGAACCCACGCTGTCCAAGTCTAGACCTCAAGCTCTTAACTCCCATAATGCACTGCCTTTCCTTATGACCTGGCTCTACTACACATAGCTCTTTAATCACTTTAAACCTTAGTTTCTTCGTTAAATGGAAATAACAATATCTCACTCATGAGTTTGTTATGAGAATTAAATGACAGGATCCAGGTGAAATGGGTAGCATAGGGATTGGTGCATGGTAAACTGTTTCTATGCGATGTTAGCTACTATTAATATAATTAATATCACCATCTCAAGACACTCCGTTGAAGCACCTAAAGCCAGTTGAAGTTTGGTTAATAAGAATGATTAGACCATGCATCACTAAATGTTAACTAGCTGACGCTGAAAATTAGAATCCAAATCCTTTTTTTTTTTTTTTTTAAATATATTTTATTGATTTTTTAAAGAGAGGAAAGGAGAGGGATAGTTAGAAATATCGATGAGAGAGAAACATCAATCAGCTGCCTCCTGCACATCTCCTACTGGGGATGTGCCTGCAATCAAGGTACATGCCCTTGACCGGAATCGAACCTGGGACCCTTCAGTCCGCAGGCGGATGCTCTATCCACCGAGCCAAACCGGATAGGGCCAAATCCTTTTTTTAAAGAGACTATACAATCCTAAATCTAAAGCAGTGCTTCTCTTTTGTGTGCAACTTTTATTTTACCTCAGATAATCCATATAGTGGTATTTATAAGGATTAAATAGATGAACTTTACTGAAAGGTTTAAAAACTCATTCTGAAAAGGGAAAGCTTATTTAAAAAACAACAACACACCACATCACCTCAAACAGAGACTTCCTCTATGTGTTTGGAAGACATTTGTCCTCTGATATAGCAAGTAGTACTTACTACAAAAATTGGTGATGCCTGCTGTCCTGTATTCCTGGAGCCGCTTGATTTCCCTTCGGAGTTCAAATTCCACTGTTCATCCCAAAAAGAACGGAGAAAAATGAGGAAAACACAACATCAACAAGCACTTTTGCTTTTGAGCATTTTAAGTAATTCTGCCTTGTATAAAAGACTGGGCAGTTCCGTTTGAGGAATCCTATTTGTTGGTAACATCTCATTAGAAATTTTACCCTAGAGCTGAGAAATCCTCCTCCAGCTGTCTTCCAGCTGCTGTCTCGGGCTGGAGACAGCAGCAGCGGCAACTGTCTCTTAGAAAACTTACAGTGAACTGGCTGGATTCGTTTAGCTAGAGAATAACAAACTTTTAAAAACAAGTTTCCCTGCTCTATTTATTCTGTGTTAAAAGTTCTACCACATAACCAAATTCTTTTATGAAACCTGTCTCTGGTATTATTTGATGTAGCCCTTCTGCAAGGGAAGGACAAAAGCTCTGTGCTCAAGTCCCAGTTAATTTCTTTCTTCACAGACACAAAAGAGCATTGTTTCCTATAAACCAAAGATTTCTGCTTCCTCTGAGCACACAGACCAGGCTGCACTGCTTGGGTTATTTGGGTGCTTTGTAAAGAGGATGAAGGAAATGCCTGGACAATCTGTGGGGTGATACATAACCCAGGGATGGCACAAACTGGGACAGGAAATAAAGCATCAGTCACCTCCTATAAACCACATGAAGAATAAAACCAGAAAGGGTGTTTGGTGAGGACAACCAATCTGGTTCAGATAAAGGCCTATCAAGCCATGTAAGAAATATGTGCAAGATGAGAACAGGGTGAGAGCCTTGCTAAAGTACCTCCCCAGAATTAAACTTATGTCAAACACATAAATCTCATAATGAACGGTAGACTAAACCACCCCACCTCTTTCAAGTCTAGGCTTCCTTCTCTTAACAACTTTAATTTTTTATAGCAAAAAGTCAAAGGATACCTAGGTAGAGCTCTCTCAGAGAAACAGGCGAGAGAATGATGGAAGTACTAGCTACCTGAGTTATCTAACTCTGTCTCCACTTTAAAAAACTAGCTTTAAGCCCTGGCTGGTGTGGCTCAGTTGGTTGGAGCATCATCTTACGCACTGAAGGGTCTCTGGTTTGAGTCCCAGTCAGGGTACAAAACAGGTTTCGTGTTCCATATGCAGTTGGGGCACAGGCAAGAGGCAATCAATTGATGTTTCTTTCTCACATCAATATTTCTCTCTCTCTCTCTCTTCCCTCAACACACACTCCTCACCCCCTTCCTTCGGTGAGGATAAAAACAAACAAAAAAGTAGTTTTAATACTAAAATATTTATGAACAAATAGTATCTGGGACTCGCTTCAAAATAATCCAGCTGAGGGTGGAAAGGAAGTGGCAGAGATGGCACTGGGTTGGCCATGTGTGGACGGTTGTTAAAGCTAGGTGATGGATATATGGGGGTTCATGATACTGTTATCTCTGCTTTTGTATGTAGTTTTGAAAACTGTCATAACAAAAAGCAGAGGTGAAAATACTAAACTACTGTTTATATGGGGGAAAAAGAACGCCACTAGGTTTTTTAACCACCCCTCCAACTTTGAAAGCCCCAAATTAATTTCATGGTAATAAAGGCAAAGAAGAAATATCCATGTATTTATTTATGGAACTTCACATAAAACACATCATTATCTCTCCTATTTTTTATAAACACACACACACTCAAGGCTCAAAACCACCTACGTGCATGGCTTTCAATGAACTTGTCATGCTCCACTGGCCCCACAATCCTTGCAAATCGCCTCATTGTTTCATAAAGGTCTTGGACCTCCTTGGGATACCGCCGTTCCATTACTACAAAGAAAGTAAAACACAACCACATCACAAAGACTATAAGGATCCCTAAGTTTCTGCATTTCCTTCACAAGAAGTGAAATGGAAGGACATTATTCATAACCTCACATGACTCATTTACCCATGACAGGAAGCAAACAGGAAAGCTAAGAATGCAAAACACTAATCACAGCAGCATCACGACTATCATAATAGGGATGTTGCTTTCACAGGAGAGCATCTGCACTACTGAGCACCCTGATGTCCTTCACACCTCTCTCGTATCTGTACAGGGGCAGGAATTGTTGGCAACAATGGGGAAAGACAATTAAAGTCAGATCATACATTCTTAGGAAGAATGTTGGGCAAATTTGCTCATAACTTCTGTAGGAAAACCAGGAATGTGCAGACACAATAATCCATCTAGAAGAGATTAGCCTGGAAAAAGTGTACCATCTTTTTTATTTTTTAATATATTTTATTGAATTTTTACAGAGAGACAGGGAGAGGGATAGGGAGTTAGAAACATCGATGAGAGAGAAACATCGATCAGCTGCCTCCTGCACACCTCCTACTGGGGATGTGCCCGCAACCAAGGTAGATGCCCTTGACCAGAATCGAACCTGGGACCCTTCAGTCTGCAGGCTGCTGCTCTATCCACTGAGCCAAACTGGTTAGGGCAAGTGTACCATCTTTTATTTGCCTCATCAAAAATCTTCCTCCTACATACATTAAGTGAGGCATTTAGTATTTCTTCACTAAATTAAATACCACAACTTAAGTTCTATTTTGATAACTATCATGCAAGTAAATGGTCACACATACAGGATACCTAGGGTCAGCAACTTTGAGGATCACTATGGACCAAATGTCTAATAAAAAGAGATTGGCAAAGAAGATGGGAAGTAACACCCATCAACAATATAGTTAGTAGTAGGGTGGAGTAGCCAGAAACCCTCAAAGAGCTACTCAGTCATTTCAATCAGATAATAATAACTAGGCTAGTTCTGTCCACCTCTGACAGTTATTTAAATTAAGTCCTCTTATCGGATGAATACTTTTCCTTGCAGGAGACATTCTTACAATTTTAGGAGCCAACTAGATGGGCAGCCACCGATGGATTATTTTCACTATTAACATCACCTCCCTTCCCTGCCTCTCACTATAGGGATAATATAGAAGAATTTGGAGTATAATTTTAAAATTTGATGGGAAAAAACCCCTCTGCCTACCATATGCTGAAGGTCACATGTACGTTCAGTATAATAACCACTGAAACCACACTGCACATGTCACAGTTAGGAGTAAGAAGGCTAAACTGACCTCTGTCCACCAGCTGAGATTAGATATACACAAGAGTCACAGTGTACTATAAATAACGGTTAAAAACCCACTGACCCCATTATGAAAAGCCTGTGGCTACCAGAATTGACCAATTATTGTCTACAGAAAAGGCAAAGGAAATATACTCCTGAGTTATTTGTGCAAACCCACAGCTGTCAATGAGGATGAGGTTAAACAGGCAATCTCGTACACTGCCAGAAGGAATACAAACTGATATAACAGCTTTTGTAGAGGAACCTGGCAGCAAGTGTCAAAAGTTTTTCATGATCATATTCTTTGACCTATTAATTTCACTTCTGGGAATCTACCTAAAAATAAATAAATAAGTCTAAACATAGAAAAAGTTTTATTCATAAACAAGTTCATCACAGCATTATTTTTAATGATTAAGCAAATGAAAATATGCTAAATATGTAATAACAAAAGGCAGGTTAAGCATAGTATTATGTAAGTATATATACACAACGCATTATGTAACTGCTAAAAATGACATCTTCCAAACACCACAACCACTTGAATAGTGTGTAGTGGAAAGTGAAAAAATAAAGGACATAAAATGTAACATATTTATGTTCATGACTATATGAAAAGACAGCCCCTATGTCGGGCTGACCTGAACCCTATAGGAGCACAGAGTATCAAAACCTGTAAGAGCCTATCAACTAGGATACTTGCTAGGTACTTAAAAACATACATATTATTGTGACATACAACTATTATAAACATTTTAATTTAAATATTGCAACTACTCTGAGATCATCATTCTAACTGCTGAACAAACGCTACGGTGTAGAAGAAAAAGTACAGGAACTCTTTCTGCCCAGCCTCGGTATCTCCAATATTTAAAAGAGTAAGCTCCAAGTTGGCATTAAAAAAAAAAACCCCACTCAGGTTTATTATCACCATCACACAATGCTAAAAGCCATTGTTATTTGTCTACTATGATACAAAATAAAAAAATGACTTTCTGTTGATTTAAAGAACATTTTCACAACCTAGTGTTCAAGGTTATGTTTAACATATAGTTCCAAACATGACTCTATCTAGTTCCAGAAAAGAATTCCATGCATACTCATGTTGCTATACAGTAATTACTATACTGATTTTTAAAAAAGATTATCATGCAAATGTTGACTATATATTAATGGTTCTTAACTCTTACTACTCAACAGAATTGTTTCGAAGACTTTTAGCTTTATTTATTTACTAGAGGCCCGATGCACAAAATTCGTGCAAGGGAGCGGCTCGGCCCTCACAGCCCCAGCTTCTTCCGGAAGGTCATTTGGCTGACAGGTCTAATTAGCATGTTATGCTTTTATTATTATAGATTGCCTTGAAGACTTTTTAAAAATACAGATGCTTTATCTCTATCCCTAGAGATTCTGACTTAATTAGTCTGTAGCGATACCCTGGTATCAGAATTCTTTAAAGCTTCCTAAGTGATGATAATATACAACCTGGATTAAGAACTACTACCATAAATGATTTGAAACTATTCAGTTAATGTTGGAAGACATTTTAAAATAAAGAAAACAGCTAATACTTACACTGAAACTTCCTAAGGTTGATTAATCCATGATCTCTTATAATTCTAGAATGAAAACCACAATGTTTATTATAGTCAGTTTTACATTTAATAATGTTTTCCACATGCATCTTTTACCAGACATCCTAAATATTCTGAGGTGAAATATCAGAGGTCCAAAGAAGTCACTCCTCACATAGTTCTGCAAATCAGTTAGTCACTAACACAACTGTAGGCTCTCTAACTATTTGCTGGATGAATGAATGAACCAATGAGCACTTACAAATACTGAAAAACACATGTCTCTAACTTAAGATGAAATAGAAGGGAAGCTGTATTCATGTCATAAAAATTAACTTATTCAGCTTAGAGAATTTAAGGAAATTTAGGGAAAATCTATTAACATAAAAGGATACCATGATCACACATTCAACATTTACAACTGTACATTGACATAATGGTTTGAAACTACTTGCAATAAATATTATGCATGTTTAATAGAAGGGCATCATAAAACATAATATCCAACAGCAATCTCAACAACTGAATTCTATAATACTGTCTAGCTCAAATTGGTTGTTTAAAGCAAAGCAGAATCAAAGTAAACCATGCAGAATGATGTGTCTGAGCCTTTGATTTATACCAGAGGTATTCATGACTAGCTAGGGAGCTTCTCTCAAGAGCAAGGGAGGTAAGCTTCTTCAGCACTTCGCGGAAGCTAATCCAAACCCCTAGAGAGTGAGCTTTACTTTACATCACATCTTGGTCCCTGAACAGTGTCTCCCAATTTAATCAGTACAGTAGTTCCCAAGTTCCATTCCTTTTTATTGTTGTGATGCCATTATGTCTAGTCAGCAACTCCACCTGTTAGTAACATGCCTACACACACACACACACACACACACACACACACACAAAACTTCTGCATACCCTTCTCTAAATTGTTAAAAGATTCAGTAAACCAACAAATCAACAGGGGTCTGGGATCTGTAATTTCTCAGTCTGAATGTGTGTTTTTTGTTCTATTGCAAAGAGAAAGAATAACCAAGAGTGCCTGAAACTTGTTCAGAATTTCCTTTGAAATTCTTTTAGATAAAAGATTCTCATAAAAAAATAATCTATTAGACCCTAACCAGTTTGGCTCAGTGGATAAAGCGTTCGGTTCCGGTCAAGGGCATATACCTTGGTTGCGGGCACATCCCCAGTGGGGAATGTGCAGGAGGCAGTGGATTGATGTTTCTCTCTCATCGATGTTTCTAACTCTCTATCTCTCTCTCTTCCTCTCTGTAAAAAAGCAATAAAATATATTTTTAAAAATCCCTTACAATGAGAACATTATAAAAAGCATAACAACTTAGTAACATCTTGAATTTGTTTTGTTCCTTTTTTCCTTAAATATATAAGGAAAATGGTGCATATGATCATTAATCCACATTAATCTGTCATCAATACTTTAAGAAAGGTTAAGGAGGAGGAAAAAAAAAAAAAAAAGCACACACACACACACACACACACACACACACAACAACAACAACAACAACAACAAAAACCCAACAGGTATTATTATCCTCATTTGATAGATGGAAAAATTGAGACCCAAGGTCTTCCTTAAGGTAACAAGGTAAGCCACAACTGGAACATTCTTATAGACTGTATGTGTATGTGGTCAATAGTCCAAAGCTGAAAGAAGGTTCTTAAGTCTTCTATACTTACTTTTTCCGCCTTTGTCTCTCCTTTAACCTGGAATGGTAGATATCTACGACAGCCATCTTCAGAGCTTTAAATAAAGAAACAAACAAATACATATAAATAAAGCCAAGAAAAAAATAAAAATCTTTACACCTCATATTGCTAACTATTCCATACTCACTCAGTGGTCTAGGAGACCAATCATTAACTACAGAAAAAAAAAAATAAGAGAAATGAATTAAGTTAGCGCTATGCTACATTAAACCATTATTCTAATCTACAATATAGGATTTCTGAAGAAATGCTAAGACTTAACAGCTTCAGTAGATACTAGAACTATTCTAAGAACCTGTTATCTCCCTAAGCGTTGTGTAAGTTGAGAGTTTGGTGATTTTGTTTTAATTACTGAAGGTATTTACGAAGAAAGGGGCACGAAGAGCACAAAATATGACCTGACGTGTCCTCTGAAAAAAACTAAAATACATTATTCAAAGGTTAGGCAACATACTTTCTAGTAACACACCAGCCTTCAGCCTTCACAATAAAGAATTTGGTTGTGTATGACAATTACTTCTTCCAGGATAGAAAGCTTCATTCCAAAATACAGCCTCTGCAATACTAATAAACAAAAAAAGCAATCCAATCTCATCCAAAGAATGTGAGACACAAGTTCCGGTTCAGCTCATGGGGGCAATGAGTCAGCACAGATTTATATGTTCTACTAGAGCAACTCTTAAACCTTGTTTTGCAATGGATGTTAGATGTGCTGTAGCTGAACCTCCTCTCCCTACTCCATATCCAGCTACCTTTCCTAGTACTAGTCCCTGAGGGCACCTCCATGGAACTGTTTGAAACCCACGCTTCAGCTGGAAATAGTTTTAGGGTAGGGGAAAAATGGAACCAATTAATGAAGAGAGCAGAACTCAATGGCTTGTTAGAATCATGATTTCTTTCACTACATGAAAGCAAACAAAAGTTGAACAATGTACAATCCTGGTGTACTATCAACATGTTAGCCCTGGCGAGATAACGAAAATAAATTTTGGATACTCCGTCCTGACTCATTACTGTCTACTTGCCCTAAGGATAGTCTCAGATTAGAAAGAAGAAATACTGAAATCTAACATGCTGGGCTATGAACAGATGCATTACATATGCCTGTAACTTCAATCACTGGGAAATGACCAGAAATACTTTATCTAGGTCATTCTCCTTCGGATCTGAGATAAAAATAACAAATTCTAGCTGGATGATCTGAAGAGGTGAGAGAATGCAATTTTTTTTTCAAATTTAAGTATATAAAAAAGTGTTAACTACCATGAAAATTTTTTTGTTCTTTTCTAACAAGTTCAAAAATTTAAACATCATTGTTTTATTTTTTTCTCATAACTGCCAACAAACTAAAAATAATTCAATGATAACAAGTCCATGATTTAAGGCAATGGTTTTCAAACCTTTTTCAGGTAGCAGAACTCTTTCTACAATTGAACTCTTTCTTGATTTATAGGGTGGTTCCACATGCAAGCCCAGGTCCCACAGAATCCTGCCAATTTCTAGCAATTGCTGTGCAATGATAGATTCTAGAATGCTGTGCTAGTGGAGATGCATTTTACATGCCTGGTGGGGAAGAGGAGGATAAGAAAAGGGAGGGGAGAATGTATCTCTGATATGCAGTGTAACCTTATACAAGTTTTAGAGTGGATTCTATTTCTTATGACAAACAGATTTAGGAAGTCAAATGTTCAACCAGAAAGAGAAGCAAATATAACAGCTAAGGAAATAGTTAAAATACACTATTTATCATGTTCCAGGCTCTTTATGTGCCTCATCTCACTTATCCACCCAATAATAAGATCCACACAATAATAAGATGAGTTCAATAGGAAAGAAACTACTTCATGATGTAGTGGAAATCACTGTTAATTTTGACAGAATATTTTTTATTATTTTTCTAAGACACTAACTTACTATGCTATTTCCTGAGATTTGTGTGGGGATGACTTAATTAAAACAGAAAAACTGAAGAGACTGTTACCAAAAAAAACCAAAATTCTGTAAATAAATACTGCTGCTAATTAGTTCTATGGCTTGATCATTTCAATAGTTTAAACATGTACAATTAGCTTTGGGTAACAAAGGGAAGGAAAGAAACAAATAGAGAAGATTTGTATTTGAAGCTCTCTCTTTCCTTGATAAAGCACACTTAGGTTGCAGCAACTGATTTTAAGTTCTTCACTGCACGAGTAACTCAGAGAGGACCACAGCACAGCATGCTGAATAGAAATAACAAGACAACACTGCAAGAATGAGAATCACCAGTTCACATTCCACTTATAGTGACTGGAGGTTCCAGGAAAGTGGAACAAAGAACCAGAGATCATTAAAAACAAACAAACCAGTCCTAGCTGGTTTGGTTCAGTGAATAGAACATCGGCCTGAGGACTGAAGGGTCCTGGGTTTGATTCCAGTCAAGGGCTCAATCCCCAGTGGGGGGGGGGCATGCAAGAGGCAGTCAATCAATGGTTATCTCTTATCATTAATATTTATATCTCTCCTTCTCCCTTCCTCTCTGAATCCATAAAAATATATTAAAAACAAAACCAAACCAAAACCACCTATGCACTGATGTGAGGCCTCTGAAACCTCAGCCTTGTGGGAAGAATAGTCTCCCTGTGACTATACTGGGTACTGATAATAAAGTCTCCAAATGGCTGGCCTTAAAATATTTCAAGTAGTGGGCAGAAGTCAGAGGCAGCTCCTTCCCACTGCAATGTATTTCTAACATTGTTCAAAATAGCTAGCAACATGTTTCTGTTTTCCTGACAGAAGGCACTACTGTTTATTTGGCAAGAAAATCAAGTCAGAGGCCTTAACTGCAGGGAAGCCGATCAAAATCCTGTTACAACCACACAAGTTCAAACCTATGACTCCAGTATTCCCAAGAAGCAAAGCTTTTTAAAAGTCATTCCAACCAACCCCTCCTCCCCTCCCTAAGCTTTTGGCCCAAGAGATACACAATTAGTTATGTGAAGGAAATAAGACTACATGACCTAAAGGTTAACGTCAGCAATTAGGAGGGCTGAGGCAAGTAAGTTAACTCCTTTGTACATTACCGAGTGTAAAATGGGAACATATCTATTCTTATTTATCAGGAATGTGGTTAACCCATAGGAGACAACAAATGTATCACTCCCACCTCTCAATATAAACCCAGCAACAAAAATTTAAGGTTTAAAGATAATTAGTACAGTATTAAGATCATAGACTTTGGAGATGGCTCTGTCACTTGCAGGTTATATTACCTCGGGCAAGTTACTTGGTATTTCCATTCCTCAATTTTCTTAGTTATAAAATCCTATCTAATAAAGAACTAGTATGCAAATTGACCATCACTTCAACTCACAAGATGGCCACCACAAGATGGCTGGCAGGGGAGGGCAGTTGGGGGTGACCAGGTCAGCAGGAGAGGGCAGTTGGAAGCAACCAGGCCAATAGGGCAGGGCAGTTAAGGGCGACCACGCTGGCAAGGAAGGGAAATTAAGGGTGACCAGGCTGGCAGGGGAGGGAGTTAGGGGCAATCAGTCTGGCAGGGAAGCAGTTAGGCATCGATCAGGCCAGCAGGGGAGTGGTTAGGGGGTGATCAGATTGGCAGGCAGGCAGGTGAACAGTTGGGAGCCAGCAGTCCTGGACTGTGAGAGGAATGTCCGACTCCCCAAGGGTCCCAGATTGGAGAGGGTGCAGGCTGGGCTGAGAGACACCCCCCCATGAATTTCGTGCACCAGGTCTCTAGTGGATATAATAATAACGCCCAACTCATAGAGTTTTGTGAGGATTAAATGAGTTCACATGTGTGAAGAACTTAAATGCTAATATGTGTTAACTGTTATTAATAGCATTTATGTCTAAAATATCCTAAGCATAAGATAGTCAAATCACTATAAAGGGGAAAGGCACTTGCAAAAGGTGAGTGTGCATAGACACCAGGGAGAATCTCTGATTTGCTAACTGTAAAAGGATCTAAAGGCTGACAATATTGGCCAAAGGACCCTGTTTGGGGGCAGCATCGTGGAAGCGGGGCTGAGACCACAGTGCCACCTGGACCGGGCCACCCGCACAGGGGTCCCTCGGGTCGCCCCCCACCCCACCCCACCCGTGGGAACAGCTTGCTGTGCAGCTTCACCTTCCAGCTCCTGCCTCCAGAGCCCCGGGCACAGCCCAGCAGGACTCGGTGGTTGTGGGGAAAGTGCAATAAAGTGTGAAATCGGAAAAAAAAAAAAAAAAAAAAAATATTGGCCAAAGGAGGGTTGGGGGTGGGTGGAGAAGTGAGGGAAAATCCATGCCTGGCCAAAAAATTTTGCTGAAATTATCTTTCCAAATAAAAGGAGAATAAACTCTTTTAATTGCAACCTTGAGATGTGTTGAACACACAGACATAACACATAGGAAGGAGCTTATAATGATAATGCCTCTTGCTTGCTTGAGTTATGAGACAGCAATGGTTAGAAGATGTTGCAACCAAGGTTTCAGACCCTGTGAAACTCTGGGAAAGAGGAGTTCACAAATTTAAGAGATTTTCCCAAATGAAAGCAGGGAAAAGGAACTATACTGTGCGTCTGCACTGAAATTCCCACAATACACCATGACACACAAGAGTGCCACATGACACACAAGAGTGCCAAGTTATAAGTATTTTGCAAGTCTCTTTCTGAACCCATAATTTATGCTTATTTCAATAAAATATAAGGAGGTGTTATTTAGGGCTTCCAGAACTTCCTTATTTTCTTCCTTAGACACTGCTTCACTTGTATATTCTTTGGGCCCATTCTAAAAGCCTGCTGGTATGATTGGAATGCAACTTATTATCCCTCCATTGTGTCTCAGGCCTCTATTATAGACCTTAGGACCATTCAATTCCATTTTATTAGACAAATTCCATGAATCATAGCAAAAGTCTTTGGGTAAGGAAAGGGGCTTGGTAGCATCTGTTGATCTTCTAGATGCCCTGGGATGGAATATAAAAACACACCCAGCCAAACAGTTTGCTTCCTTCTAGTAGTTATAAGTGAGGAAACATAAAAGGAATGTTGTTAATGCTCAGTAATATTAAGAGTATAATGGTGTAATGGAATGGTAATAATGTCACCTGAATTATGTACCATCTTTCATTGGAGACACTCTATGACTAATCAGTGTCACCCCCTTTTTTTTTCAGCAGGGGACACAAAAAACAGTAAGCAGGAGTCTAAGGACTTGCCCAAGATCATACAGTGACTCAGAAGCAAGCCCAAGGCTGAATCAGTGTTCTGATTTGCACAAAATATGTGTTCCATTGTCTGTTCTAGGTGTGCTACTCCTCATTCCTTCCTGAGTCTCCTTGGGCTCCTAGTCCCCTGTCAATGAGTGCTCAGGAAGAAACTGCTCAGCTCAAGGGCAGTATGTCCCATTGGACAGTGGGTCATGCTGCCAGAGGAGCTAAGAACTCAAGTCATAAACAAAGCATCCCTTTATGGCACCAACAAGTCTTCCCTCTAAGTACTATGAAACCTCTTTATATTTTCATCTTGCCCTGACCAGTTTGGCTTAGTAAATAGAGCGTGGCCTATGAACTGAAGGGTCCCAGGTTCGATTCCAGTCAAGGGTATGTACCTTTGTTGCAGGCACATCCGCAGTGGGGAGTGTGCAGGAGGCAGCTGATTGATGTTTCTCTCTCATCGATGTTTCTAACTCTCTATCCTTCTCCCTCCTTCTCCGTAAAAAATCAATAAAATATATTTAAAAATATAATAAAATATTATCCTCTTTTTGGAGATTAGGAGGTAGAGGCAGAGATAGGGGGGATAAATGGTAATGGGAAAAAAATAAAAGAAAAAAATGTTATTACCTTTTAAAAAGCACCCATTTCAACATCCACTACTAGACATTAAGGAAAGGGGATGCAGGGGTTATTATTTATGTTATGTTAAAGCCACTTACCAGTATGCTAACGATCAATAACTGATGCTTTGATTCTAGTTCAAGTGAACTAGAATCAAGTGACTAACAAGTTTTCCTGAAATATTAATGTTTATTGTGTATAATCTAATCTAAAAAAAGAGTAATATGGAAATTGATCCTCACTCTGAGACACCTAAGCCACGCCACGCCCACCAGCCAATCAGAGCAGCTGTATGCAAATTAACCCAGCCAAGATGGTGGCTGGCAGCCACTGAGCTAGAGCAAACAGGAGGCTTTTGTTGTACCAGCGATGGAGGAAACTGCCTGCCTAGGCCAGCTATGACCTCTGCTCAAGGGAACAAAGTTTCAATAGAAGATAAATAAACCCCAGAAACCTGATTCCAGCCAGCCTTGCTGGGATGTTGGGTCAATGGGAGCTGTGGGCAGCCTGCAAATAGCCATCAGCCCCTCACCCAAGCTGGCCAGGCACACCAGCAGGTGGATATCCCCCAACGGGTCCCAGACTGTGACAGGGCACAGGCTGGGCTGAGGGACCTCCTCCCCTCCGAGTGCACAAATTTTTATGCACTGGGCTCCTAGTATTATTATATTTAAGATAGTTTTTCTTGAATTGGTATTTATTACATGTAACATTATATATGTAAAATCGTTTTTCTTGAGATATTGTTTATTGCATATATTATTTTTAAGATAGTTTTTCCTTAAAATATTAATGTTTATTGCATGTAACATTTAAAATTATTTTTCTTGAAATTAAAAAAAAGTTCCCATTTGAAAAAAAAAGTGACTTAACAAGGCTATAGAAATTGTAGGAAGAGCACAAATAATTAAAGTATGTTTTAGTTTGAAAGGCTAACCGAAATAAAAATTATTAACCAATCAATTGCTTCTTTATGATTTTTTTCCTTTTGCTCCCACTTAACAGAAAGTAGCAGAAGTGCACCAGGACAAATTACATATCTTGCTTCTACGAAGAATGAAGAGTGAAATTAAATCCCAACCATTACTACACTTTTCTTAATAATGTTGAGGCTTAAAATGAAGACCTTGGATTAGGGCCTAGAGAAGTTTAGCCATTATTGACATTAGAGATTCTAACTTTCAAAAGTTCAGTACTTTTGAACAGTATGTAAAAAATTATATTGCCCTAACTGGTTTGGCTCAGTGGATGGAGCGTCGGCCTGCAGACTGTTCGATTCCGGTCAAGGGCATCTACCTTAGTTGCAGGCACATCCCCAGTGGGTGGTGTGCAGGAGGCAGCTGATTGATATTTCTCTCTCATCAATGTTTCTAACTCTCTATCCCTCTCCCTTCCTCTCTGTAAAAAATCAATAAAATATATATATTTTTAAAATACTATATTTATTAAGTTGCCTTTTTTTTTGCATTCTGGAAAAGAGAGCTACAAGGTGGAAAACAATACCATTTTAATTAAAGCTGGTGTATATGAGGAGAAATACTGAATAGCAATCCACACACTACCTTCCATGGAACAACAACACAGGTAAGGAAAGACAATAACATGAGTTACCAGGGGTTGAAAAGAAGAGATTGACAGGATGACTGAACAAGTACAATGATGAATCTAGTGAATGCCAAACTAGTTTGCTTTCAAGCTTTCCTCTTTTAGTTCAATCTGCGTCACTCTGACTTTCCTTAAAGTTGTGTGGGAGAAGAGAAATGAAATTTTGAAAAGAAAATGGCTCAAGAAATACGTAGAGATAACATTTTTATGAGGACTTTCTTTGTCCTAGATCTGGCATAACAAACACCTAGGCAGCTTTTCTATGCAATCAAATTCCCCTCCTAATGACAGAGTAGCAGTTAATGCCACATAAAACTTGATTTATGTATAATTCAACAAGGATTCTACTTGCGTTCCCTGCCTGGAATATAGATTTAAGAGAAACAATGAAGATGCTGCTTGGGGAATATAGAATCTAAGGGAGCATTGTTCATATTATATCACATTCAATTTCAATTCTGAACTGAAATGAAAGAGAAGACTAGGGGTTATTTCAAATATATAGTTCACTGAAAACAGAAAGGGAGGGAAAGATTCAACAAAAGTCTAACCATCCAATTAAAAAAAAAGTTTTTATTGATTTTGAGAGAGAGAGAAAGGGAGGAGAAACATTAATCTGCTGCCTACTGTGCATTTCCTACTTGGGATCAAGCCCGCAAACCCAGTATGTGCCAGGGCTGGGAACTGAACCAGTGACCTTTCAGTGCATGGGATGATGCTCAATCAACTGAGCCACAACAGCCAGGGCTAACCATCCACTTTTAAGAACTCTGTTGGTATTAACCATTTATATTATAACACAACAGTTGACATAAATCCTTAGATGGGAATTCAGAAATGTTAAAAATTCAACAGTTCTGAGAAATGAGAAATTCCTAATCTTGGTCCAAAAAATCCTCAAAGAACTTCCATTCTTTTTTCCTCTGCAGTGAGAAATCTGGGTTAACAAGTCACAGTGAACATCTAGTACCAGTAGCTGCTACTAAAGTTCCAAGGTCTTCTTTACATTGGCCCCCTTCCTCTCAGGAGGCAGTGAGGACCAGTTAACGAATTACCTCAGTGTAGCCCTACCTCAGTCAAAAGGAAGATCATATACTCCAAGGAATGGAATATTCCCAACTACCATTATATAATCAACATTCTCACCATGAGCACAAATGATCTTTTTCATTGTGGTCAAAACCCAACAAAAAAAAAGTTAAGTTCAGCAACTTAATCACTAGATTTTGACTCCCATTTAGGGCAGGGGACATGTTTTATTCATCCTTAGATTCCTAGACCCCAACACAGTACCATCACATAGTTTGCAATCAATAAAAACGTTGGTTAAAACAAAGTGTTACCATGTAAAATGTCCGAGTCATCTTCAACAAAATCGATGTCTCTCAAGTCCCACTCTGCATAATTGTCAAATTCCTGTTTGGGGAAAAAAAAATTCCCACCCCAAACTTAACAGTTTTGAGTAATACCTTTACAGTAGCCATGCATTAGAAGCAAGTAGAAAATACACAGGCAAACACTCCTTTAAAAGTAGTGAATGGGGTACAGGATATTGCCACAATAATAAGAAATCATGAGGGAAATCTAAGAGGCTTTCAGGCAGTGCTGACAGCAAAAATGAGAATAGGTATGAGTGCATGAATAAAGCAAAAGCTATTGTTCTAAAAATGAAAAGTAGCCTGTTTACAAAAGGTAACCCCAGAAAATCTAACTCTGACTATACCTTCTGCTATGAAAATTGTCTGCATTAATTCATCTACCTTTTTACTACCTTCTGAGGGCTCTATTTATGCAAGTGCTTATGTAGCTCAGTGGGTAGATCTGTTCGTATTCTATTCAATGAGTACAATTGGTAGGGATAGTGTCTATGGGGTAGGTCTACAATACCACTTGCCTTGAAAAATATGCAGATCTGGGCATGGCTAGCAAAATTGTTTGTAGCTCACTAAAACTTTCAACTTACCTCCAAGAGCACTATAATTGTGAATTAGATGTGAATCAGGCGACTTATGACTACATTCACATGGCTTTTACCTCTATAGCTGAACAAGGAATGTGCAGTTTTTATATACATTGGTCATTCTTTATCTTATAAACACAGTTCCGGGGTCAGCAAATCCAGCCCACTGCCTGTTTCTATAAACAAAGTTTACTGGAGCACAGGCAGGCTCATTTGTTTACATATTATACATGCTGCTTTTGCAACAACAGTGACAAAGTTCAGTTGCAAAATAGACTTTTTTGGTGTGTAAAATCTAAAATATTTACCGTCTGGCTCTTAAATAGAAAAAATTTGCCAAACCCCTGATATAGCACAACCTTGAAACCCCTTAGGTAAGGAATAAGAACCAGTCTATAGAAACCCCACACCTACTAAGAAAGTGGGAGCCCACACCAATGAAATTTAAGAAACAGGTTCTTGGTCTGAAGAACTTTGACTGTTCTACATGTGAAAATGTTTACAAACGAGAAAAAGCACTCAAATAGAAGAAAATATCACTGCATAAGGGACTATAAATTTTTACAGTGCTTTGAAAACCTTTTTTTAGTGCTATGAATACTATGGCTAAGAGATATAAGCCTTATCAGAAACAAAAATGAGTTTCTCCTACCTCAATGAAATCTGCTCGAGCTGGCATGTACCCCGCCATGTCCCGAGAGAGCAAAGAATCAAAGGTAGGTCGGGGAGGGTCTTCTGCCGCTGGAAAATTTAGAGTTTTTCTTATTTACTTTAAATGACATACAAATAGTCACACTCCAAAATATTTCTGCTTGAAGAAAGACTGTGTCTGAGAGAATAAATAAAATTCAAAGCTTTTTATAAAGGGAAAAGTGAAAGAGATAAACTATTATGGAAACAGACTGATTTCTTAAAAAGGAAATTAAGACTTAAGGAACCCTTGAAGTGAAGATAGGAAAATTCACTCTGCTTTTTGTTTTTAACATGAGAAAAAGCAAAGGATCTTTTCTTTAATATTATAGAAGATAGGTTTTTACCCTGTTTCCTTCAGCATCCTTATAGTTTAGGACTAATCTCAATTTATAAATCTCATCCAAATGAGAGGCCAAAAAGACCCCATTGGGTTTGGAAGTTAGCTGAAATTGAGTCCCAGCTCTAACATCTACTAGTCCCCTAATATCCACATGACCTTGCACGAATTAACCTTGGTGACTCTGTTTCCTTAAGTGTAAAACAAAAGCACTTGCTCTGCCTAGGCCACTGGGTTTCTATGAGGAACAAATGGTCACTTAGGAACTGAGCACAACATTCCAAGTACTATCCAAATACGAGGTATCATCAGGCTTTGAGGCAGTCAGCTACAAAACTGTTTCTAAGACTATGAGGAAAGGGAGGGAGGAAGGGAAAACATTCATATTTCATTACTTGTGCTCTGGGAGTCATTGAGGAAAGATGTCCATTTATAATTCATCACGGTTTTGGTTAAAAGACCCATGGGTCCCTCAGCCACATGTGATTAAAAAAAAAAAAGTGCTATTATTGCCACAACTAAGTGAACGAAAATAACCAATTGCTTCTTGGGCTTAACACTGGGATGATGAATAATTAATGAGAATAAGTCAAATAGTGGACTTTCTTATTAACTAATATCTACAATCATAAACTCTCCAAAGAGATTATAAAAAGCCTGGTGTTCACAACAGCATGGAACTGCAAATCCCAGGTGTAAACTAAACGCTGCATCCAGGCACCCTGACAGCCAGTACAGAACTCTGGCCTCTGGGAGATGTTCCCTCCTGGCCCCATTATGGCCCTGACTCCCAATAATGGCCATGCCAACTCCTCCTGTATTTCGTAAACTCATTAGCTGTCCAAGTCAACAAACCATTATATATTTGCTATGTAACAGAGCCCAAAGATGATCTAAGTATCTCTTTAAAAAAGGGAGGCACTTACAGAGAAATGGAATGGCGGTGTCAGCAGTTTTTGCCTCCTCTGCTTGCTTCAGGTTCAGCAGAGTAGATGCAAACAGAGGGTTGTTGATGAAATGCTTCATATAGTGCTTTTCACACTCCTCCTTGGTCTTGGTACACATCTGATTGGCTACATCTTGCCTAGAGGAATGTGAGATTATAAACTTCTTGAGGGCAGTGTGTTATAATTCTTAACTCTAGCACCCTCACCACCAAGCTTAGTACCTTATAGTGGATAGAGAAACTACAGTATTTTTGTCATCTTTGCTAAAAGGGAAGAGGGACAGGGAGGATTAGACCATTTTAGAGCATTAAAATGGCAAGCTTAAAAAGGAAAAACCAAAAAGGCCTAAGATGACTACCAAGTGTCTCATAAGTGACCACATTTTCCACCTTCTTTGGTATTCCCTATAATACACTTTGTGTGTGTGTGTGTGTGTGTGTGTGTTTTAATACACAATATTTTACAATAAATGTTGAATGAATAAAATAAGCAAAATGTGAACTGAACTCATCAAGTCTACTTATTTAGAGACTTCAACATAAGGGAGGCAACATAGTATATTCTATTAATATCAGGAAAGATTATATATACTAGAAAGTCAGGACAGGGTGGATCTAGTTGTGAGTCCTTCACTAACAAGCTATGTGATCATGAGAAATCATTTCAGGTCCCTAAGCTTGAGATTCTTCATGAACAAAATATATTTAATAAACTCTCTATTGTCATAAAATGGTATCATCAGTGTCAATGTACCCTCAAAGAACAAAAATGAAAGAAGTCGGATTAAGTGCTACTATTTAAGGCAACAGAAATAACTGCTGTCCAATTCTGCCAAACTTGGACTAAGGGAGGTACTGAAAGCTAAAAATAGGGAATGGAAATAGAAGTCTGTCAAACTTGAATCTTAGGTAAGCTGTGGCCATCAAATCCCACACAATTAAATGACGAGGGCATCCATAGTCAGGAATTCACAAAATCAGAAAGGAGCAATGACTAATGAGTCTAAATTTCCCCACTACTCAGAAAGAATAACCAGCCTTCTCTGTGTTGATCCATTCAAAATGGTCTTTTGGAGCTGCCCAGTCACAGACCATGAAACATCCCATATCTCCCTGGGAGGCATTTCAAAGGACAAGACATGGGTCAATAGAAAAGCAACATATGATCCCCAAACTTCTTTTTCTGAGGCTCCTCCCTTGACCCTTAACATGCACTTTTTTTTTCAGAGCTCACTAGGGCAGGACAAGCCCTAACACCAAGCTCTTACCAATTTCCAAAGCCACAGTCCATCACGGCTTCTAAAAGGGCCATTTCTTCTTGAGCAGTCCAGCTGGGGTCAAGAACAGGAAAATCTGAGGTCTAAAAAAGAAAAGATTTTGCCTAAGAATAGGTATAGAAATGGAACCTAGTAACCTTAATTGTAATGCTAATTTATGCCCTTTTCAATACCTATTCTATGTTACTAACTATCCTCATGGTTGTCCACCACCTTACTCCTATTTTCACCGTCAAGGTTCTCCAAAAATATTATCATCCATAAATTCTATGTAATGCATACAAAAATATAAGCATTTTTAAACTTAGCACAAAGGTAGAGATAAATATTATAATATGCTTCCATTTAGGTAAGAAAAGGGGGAATACACATGTGTGTGTAATTTATAACGGAAGAATAAACCATGCATTTAAAAGAAAAGTTTACTAATGGGGAAAGGACGGAGAAAACAGTAGAGAGGACAGGAATAGAAGCTAGACTCTCTGAATATTCCTTGTTTTGCAGATTTGACTTTGAAACATAAATATTGTATGTAATTATTAAATTTCAAAATCATAAGAATTAAAAAACTAAATGTAACAAACATATTAATTTATTTTAAGGCATAATCACACTGAAGGAAATTATCTCAATTGACTTTAAGATACAATTATTTGTACATCTGTAGAATATACCTTAAAAGTTAAAAGAAACTGCCTGGCTGGTGTTGCTCAGTGGTCGAGCATCGACCCATGAACCAGGAGGTCATAGTTTGATCCTGGTCAGGGCTGGTGCCTGGGTTGTGGGCTTGACCTCCAATAGGGGGTATGCAGGAGGCAAGCAACTGGTGTGTCTCTCTCATCGATGTTTCTCTCTATCCCTCTCCCTTCCACTCTCTAAAAATCAATTTTTTTAAAAAAGTAAAAAGAAATTGCCAAAATAACTTTTATATTGTTTTCAATAGTGTTGGTATATTCTGAGATTCCTGGATGTGGATGTGTTATGGGGTAAAGCAGATAATTAATGGCATCATTGGGCAGTGGGAATTTTGGCTTGGGGGAAAAAGATATAGACATAAGATCTACGAGGTTATGTAAAACCTTGTTGTCTTGTATTGGAATTGAAAGTTTTAGTATAAACTCACAATGCATTTTTGTCTTAGAATAATTTCCTAACACTGTTCATTGAAAAGGTCTAGAAACAATGATCAACCCAGTAGCAATGAATGCTTCTATTTTCCTAGTATGCAGTCTCTAAATACTATTTACCACTAAACAGTATTCAGTGGTACTTGAAGAAAAAGCTGATTCCAGCCTTTGGGTCAGGAACTGTTCAAGATGAGACTGGAACATTTTGTCATACTGGAAAGCAAAAAAGCTCTCAAAGACTCAAAGACTCCTAAATGTCATGTCAAAAGGATTCAGAGACTAACTTGTAAAGGCTCCTACTAACAAAAAATGGAACATTTTGAGCACTAATAAGGATAAAACTGTAAAGGATTGGAACACATAAAGTATTATAAATATCTAAAGGTGTCAGGAAACCAACTTATATTTTAAACCCAGTTAAAAAAAAAGGGGGGGGGAGTGGAAATCAAGTACTTATCCTGCCTTTCCTGTACAAACTGTACCTACATGATACCTAAAGGCAGTCACATAGAATTTAACCCACCTTAAAAGGAGTAACAGAACTAAAAGATAACTACTTTGCAATCCCGAATACATGAACAGATCTAGACAATGACCATAAATGAATCTGATATAGCCATTAGATCTAACTACCAATTTATAGGAAACAGAAGACAGAAAAATGCACTAGTCAGCAAAATCCAGCCTGTATTAACATCTATTAATATAAACAACCCAGTTAAAAAAAAAATAAAAACAAAATAAAAACTGTAAGATATGAGAGAGTGAGGGAAGGCTAGGAAAGAGAAAAACTCACAGAGAATATATGAGGCAACCAATTGGAATGTATGGGCCTTATTTGTATCCCAATTAGTACAAATTGTAAATTTTAGAGAGATCTAATAAAGCATTTATTGCTAAAATGATATAATGTCTGGGAGGTTTGCTTCTAAGTAATCAGAAGGGTTGGGGTTTTAGATGAAATAAAATAGGCCACGAGCTGATCATTGTAAAAGTTAGGTAGTTGGTTACAATGGTGGCTCTCGATGAACTTCTCCTGGAATTCATATCCTTGTATGGTCCCTTCTTATTTAATACAGTTGGACCTGAGACTTGCTTAAGAAGGCCTACGAGCTTCCACTTTTGCGCTCTTGGGATCCCTGAGGCACCACATAATTTAGCCTCCTCGCTGGAAAGACCATGTGGAAAGGTCACATGGAGAGGGTGAGGCCCTTAAGACTACTAAAGAACCCAGGCCTCAGGCAGTGAAGATATTCCAGCTAACTCCCAACCAATGCAAGCCATCCTCCTGAGGTGCCAGAATGTGTGAAAAAAAGCCCCTTGGGACTTTCAGGCCCAGCACATCGTGTGGAACTGAGAGTTACCCTTGCCATGCCCAATCTGAATTCCTGACCCACAAAACTGTGGGAGATAATATGGTTGTTATTTTAAGCCACAAAGTTTTGCGGTAGCTGTTAGGTAGCAATAGATAGCCGAAATACCATTCTCTCTATTTTAGTATACGTTTAAAATTTTCTATAGTTAGGCTTTAAAAAAGTAACACAAGAAGTCTTCGAATTATACAGGCATTTAGAACTGGTTCCATCTTTTGTTAGTGACAAAAAGACTAGTGATTTGTGAAGTCACACTACTAATCAGCAATACACATTCATCTGAGCACGTACTATAAATATGCTTAGCACAAGAGGTACTAAGAGACCAAAAAGTGAAATTTCAGGGTCTATGTCTATATTAAATTCATATAATCACTCAATCTGGCAAGTGTCATACATACATGTAAATGTGACAACTCATATTTGAAGAGCCAATATTATTTCCAACAAATGTATTTTAGAATATTAGCCTTCACCAACTTTATTTTTAAACAAGAAAGATTTTCTACACCCCAAATAAACAAATGGACATAGTACAGTTTTTCTTAAAAGTTTTATCAACCTTATTTATTTCCTGGGCCCAATCTCAACCCTACTGAACCAGATTCTCTAACAGCAAGGCTTAGAAATTTACATTTTTAAGAAGCTACCCAGTGACCCTTCTCCGTTAAAGTTTAAGAATCACTGGTATAGGGATAAAGTGTCTGATAGAAAGTGGTGCCTTGACTTGTTCAAGGTTCTAAGAAGTATAAGACAAAAATAGGCACAAAATTCAGAAACCTTAATGCACACCCACCAAAGCATGAGTAACTTCCCAAATTACAGCACTGTGAGGTGACAGAAGTACTGAAAACCATGTAAAGCTTTCTGAGGCTTCATATGCCAAAAAAAATTTTTTTAAATCACATTTTTAGTGGCTTCATGTGTAGAAAGCCAAAATTTGGTCATTATTCCTACTGAAGGAAAGATGTAGAATAGATAGGACTGGCAGAAAAAGAGGGACTATTAGTAACCTCCAAAAGCTCCCCAAAGTGTTTGTATAGGTGTTGAATATGTGAGAAAAGGATATAATCAGAAGAAATAAGTGGACTTGGAGTGAAACTTAATACTTTCAGCATTATGCAAAAGGCACTATGCCCAGGACAGCTAGAGAGCTCACGGTCTGCTTGCTTACAGTGCATAACCATCAACCTACTCAACATATACTTAATTATTAAGGAATTATTTTCACAATTCAAAAGAATAAATGTATATTCTGGCTCTAGATATTTTTGTGGGAATTTGGGAAAAATAAACCAGCTTTCTTCAGATCTGATAACCTTGGTGAAATGCACTCAAAGTCAACACTACTCTGACCACACTTCTTTCATTTTGCAATTAACAGGAAAAATGCACTGATAAGAGAAGATATTCCACATCATATATTATCAGAGAAATACCAATTAAAATAATTACCACTATACACCTATTAGAATGAACATTAATCCAGAATAGACAACACTAAATGCTGGTGAGAATGTGGAGTAACAGGAACTCTCATTCATTGCTGCTGGGAATGCAAAATGATATAGCCACCATAAAAAGATCAGTGACTGCCAGGAGTAAAGGGGAGGGATGGATGTATAGGCAGAGCACAGAGGATTTTTAGGGGCATGAAACTATTTCGTACTATAGTATAATGGTGGATACATGACATTACAAACGCTCATAACACCAAGAGTGAATGCTAATGTAAACATGGACTTTGGGTGATAATGAAGTATCAATGTAGTTCATCAATTATAACAAATGTTCTACTCTGGTGGGGCTACTGACAAGAGGGAAGTCTTAAGTGTTTGTAGGGGGCAGATAATATATAGAAAATCTGTACTTTCTACTCAGTTTTTCTGTGAACCTATAACTGCTCTAAAAAACAAAGTTTAATATAAAAAATGCATTCCAAGTTTTACAATTAGTGAAAAAAGTAGTTAGAAGACAAAGTATTTAGAGAGAGGTTAAGGTAAGACTAGCCAGTTGGCTGCCAAGAACTCTTATTAAGGAACATTTTTTTATTAATTCATTATGGACGGGGATCTGACTCTCAGCATTGCAGACTCAGAAATTCATCTTAACAGGGCCACACAAATAATGAGACTCCGAGATGCTGATTCACCCTTTCTAAACTTTTAAGAGACTGAGGCAAATATACTACAGTGCTATGGTAGGCATAATTCTGAAAATGACTCTCCTTTACCCCCAGGATTCCTGATTACTCAAACACTAACTACATATTCATATGAATGAACTCTGCTGATGGGACTAAGGTACTAATCTACTGACCTTAGAATGGGAAGAGTATCCTGCACTATCCAAATGGGCCCATTGTACTCACATGGGTCCTTAAAAGTAGAAGAGGGAGGCATTATTACTGTCAAATAAATGCCCTAGCCAGTACTCCTTCCTGTAAGAAAAACTACATGGTGAAGTACAAGTTATGCTCTGGTAACTGACAAAACTACCTTGACAAAGGTATACATACCTGCCAAATAGACAAAATATTACTTTGGCTAATTAAAGTGCCCATTCCTTTGCTTAGAGCGTGGAAATACACTCCCAACATCTCTCTCTCATTTCTTAAAAGGTGGTAATACAATTGATAAAATGACAGTTAATTCTTACTCTGGCCTGTAAGCCAGTGTGTCTCTTCCAAATGGTTTAATGTATTATATCATTCATTTTATGTTCATTTAAGACTTAACTTCAAAAAGGTAACTAACTTTCCTCATGGAAGGGGGATAGAGTACCAGACATAAACATTACGACTATTTTCATGAACCACATAAAAATACCATTAGCTAAAACATCAACAATACACCTACGTTTTATCAGTGAACCTAAGAAGCAGTGTAGCCCAGCCAGGGTGGTTCAGTGGCTGAGTGTCAACCCATGAACCAGAAAGTCATGGTTTGATTCTCAACCAGGGCACATGCCTGGATTTCCCAGTGGGGGGTTGAGGCGGGTGCAGGAGGCAGCCGATCGATATTTTTCTCTCATCATTGTTTCTCTCTTTCTATCCCTCTTCCTTTCTCTCTCCAAAATCACTAAAAATACATTAAAAAGCAGTGTAACTCTTATGTCAATAAATCTCTTCCATTAAATTCTTTCTAAATTTGAAACAAAAATCCGAGTATTTAAAATGATTTCTGGACTTAATAATGCCTCAGTAGATCCATAAAACTGAAAAATTTACTGGGTAATGATTACCTAATTTAGAAGAGGAGGAAAGAAAAGAAAAAGAGAGCCTTGGAAGGTGAAGGGAAAAAAAGATTAATTCGCATGTAAGACTTGAAAAATAAACAAATTCCCTGCAACTTCATCATTACCATTATTTCATAAGTATGATCACTTTGATGCTTCTTATACTCAAATCCTCGAGTGAAACACTGCAAAAAAGAGAAAAATTAAGTTACCAAAAGCTACTTTTTGAGATGCTTTCTTAAAGGTTAGAAGACAGTACCCTGGCCAGCTTGGCTCAGTTGGTTGGGCATTGTTCCACGCACTCAAAGGTTGGTGGTTCGATTCCCAGTCACAGCACATGTCCAGGTTGTGGGTTCAATCCCTGGTGGGGTGCATGGGAGGCAGCTGATGGATGTTTCAATCTCACATCAGTGTTTCTCTCTCTCCCTCTCCCTTCCTCTTTCTTTAAAATCAATAAAAAAGAAAAACGGATAGAAGATACTGTGGGGGTATTCTACTCTTGTGATAAGTTTTTTAAGACTTCATTTAATCTTGTCTGCATCCGCAACAGGATGCCTATATTCACGGTCACAGCTTTTCTGTGGCCCTCTGAGGGAATAACCAACAATCTGAAAAAAGGACATTTTCCTAGGACAACAACTCCTTTGATAACAGCATAAGCCCTGGAATCAGACTTTTGCATTCTGGCTCCATGCTTATCGATTTCAGCAATTCTAAAACATATTTTAAAACTGTAAAATGAGGATTCGTCTTATAATACAAAGTTTATTATAACTTTCATCAGCCATTTTTACATTTCTGAAACTGGGATGCTTCTTATAATCAACTACAGGCTGGTGCATTAAATTTGTGCACGAACCAGGGGGGGATCTCCTCAGCCCAGCCTGTACCCTCTCCAATCTGGGACCCCTCGGGGAATGTCCGACTGCTGGTTTATGCCCGATCCTTCTCACCATCCTGGACCGCTGGCTCCTAATCACTCACCTGCCTGCCTGGTTGCCCCCAACTGCCCT
>PVJC01007744.1:23961-50592 GCA_004026665.1 Murina feae | reverse complement strand
TCCCTCCACAGCTCCTTCCACACTGCACCGCCTCCCTCCACAGCCTCCCTTCCACACTGCACTGCCTCCCTCCATAGCCTCTTCCGCAGGACAGGTGGTCTGACTCTTGTTACTCCCTCCCAGGGCAGGTGGAGTGTCAGGAGACTTACCCCCAGGGGACTTGGGGAGATACTATGTGTGCAAAAGCTGCTCATACTTTCCCAAAGCCTCGGCAGAGGTGGTCCAGCAAGGTGTTGCTGCACACGCACCCCTGGAAAGTGATTAGGCCCCCAAGGGAAGCTCGCTTCACTTGGAAAATCACTGCCCCAAAGGAAAAGACTGTTTCTCCACTTCCCTCCCTTCGGGTCTGCGACTACATTAGGAGAGCAAAGTGTTAGCTCAGTCCATTAAGCCTCTTGCTTCCAGATCATGCCTCTGGGGGCATTAAATGCTGTAATGGTCATTTCTCTTTCTCCTGGGGCAGCAGCTAGATCACTCACATGTGAGTAAGAGATGCCACTCCCACAGCCCCGTGGCCTTCTCCTGCAGCCCAGTTCCTGTTCCCCATCACCCGCCCTTTCCTTAAGGGGCCTGAATAGAAGGCATCACAACCATTTGCTGTTAGAGGTGATGGATGGGCCCAACAGAAGAGAATGATTTCCGGGGGGAGACACACAGCTGGCACATGCCTAAATCCCATACCCCGTTTTCCAGCATATGTCCAAAGTAATAAAGAGGAAGGAGGGAAAATGAAGAAGTGGCAGGAGCAAGATTATTTCCCCAGCCCGGTGGGGGTGGGAGTGGAAGGGGGAGGGGGAGGGGGAGGGGGAGGGGTGCGTGCTCTCTCAGCTCTCCCAGGTCTTTGTCTGATTGGGATCTGCAGATGTTTTATTATGCAGAAGCCTCTTAAAGAGCGGGCTCTATTGTTCTAGCTCAGGCTGCTGGAATGGGGAGCAGGGGCAGCTATGAAAGCAGTCCCAATCAGCTGCTCTGTTTCATGGCCACACCAGACCCATGGTTGGCTCTCAGCCAGGCTCTGCTGGGAATTTAGCTAAAAGGGAGCAGAGCCTCCGCCTTCAGGAAGCTCCCGCCTCATAGGAGAGAGGACGGGAGAGGGTGACCCAGAAGGCAGGCCTGTAGAAAAGCCCTTACAGTGGCTGCAGTCCCCACAGGATCTGTGTCCAGCCCCTCCCCTGCCCTCCTTGCTTACCCTCATCAAACCGACCGATCACACTCCCTGTCAGAGCCCCTGCACTGGTTGTCCCTCCACTATTCACTCCCAGATGTCCCCACACGCAGTGCCTTCAGGCCTTCTTCCCGCCTCCATGAGGCCTCTGACAGCCACCCTCAGACTTGAGCTGCCCCAGCATTTCCCAGAGCCTCATCCAGACAGACTACTGGCCATCCTCCGAGTTTCCTAATAAGGAGGTCTAGGTTGGGCCCCAAATTGCATTTCTGACAAGTTCCTGTGTGATGCTGGTGCTTCCAGTCAGGGTCCCCCTCTGAGAACCACTGGCCTGAACAGCGCCTGCCACAGCAGGCACCCACTGCATGTGTGTTGAGGGTAAAGGGTGTGGCGGGACAGGAACGGGAGCATGGGAAGGTGAGTTGGCCCTTTTCTCCGTGGATGCAAGACCAAGGCATTTGGCACAGCTGCCACCTAGGGGGCTGTTGGAGGCATTAGAACAGTGTGCGCCTCCGAGGGTGCTGGGATTCAGGGAAAGGAGTGGAGTGCTCCAGCAAGGATGGACCCTGCGCCGCAAATTCACACCTAACCTGCATCTGTGCTTGTCTCTCCAGAGTACGCGGAGAACATCGGGGACGGCCGGAGCCCGGAGTTCCGGGAGAGCGAGCAGCAGCGCATCCTGGGCCTGCTGGACAACTTCTAGAGCCGCCCTGGGTGCATGGACACTCCCTGGGCCTTCCTCCCAGTTTTTACTCGGCTCCATGTGACTTTCCGACAAATTAAACTAGTGGTTTTTTTATTCCTGGGCTGGCATTCTTTGTAGCAAAGCACTTTCACAGCAGCCGTTATGGACACCCTGAGGAGGTCGGTGGTTGGCCTCACTCTGCCAGTGAGGCCACTGAGGCCCAGATCAGGGTGGCTACTCTGGTGGCTGTCTATGGTAAGGCTGTAACTGGGAAGGGGGAGGAAGAGGAAGGCATGGACGAGTGACCTCCCTGGGCTTTGCCCTGACAGACCGTCTGGATGTGTCACGTGAGGACCAGGTCTCATGCAGAAGCACCCTGGGTAGGCTTTTGTGGCAGGTGAGGCCAGCTACAGAGAGCACAGCCCGCAGCACAGCCTCTGAGCCCGACCACGACTGTACATCAGCGTCACTCCGGGAGGCGGGGGACTAAAGCGTGCATCAGTGTTGGGTCCCACCGCAAATGATGAAGTCAGAATCTCAGGGTGGCCCAGGTGTATTGCTTTAAGCTCCTAGGTGGCTCCCTGCATCAGGATAAGAGCCATGATTTAGAGGAGACAGGCCCTCGGTCCAAATCCCAGCTGCGCATTTACCAGCTGCAGCAGTTTGTGATATTACCTTCCCGAGTCCACTTGCTTCATCTGCAAAGGGAATACCCACTGATGCTTGTGAGGGTGAGATCCTTTAAGCATGCCAGTCGTTGATGAGCACACAGTAGGTGCATTATAAATGGTGATTCCTTTATCCTTCCCTTTCACACCTGTGGCTTCAAAAGAATTGGGATTTCACCCATTTGACATGGGTTATGAGGGAGTTGGTCTTCTTCACACAAGTCCATACCCTTTAGGATGCTTTAATCCTGAGGAGGTGGAAGAAAAGCTGCCTTTCATTAAAATGAAATCTTTGGCCCAGGGTCAGCAAATAGGCGGCGAGGAGCGCCACACAGCTGCACTGTGTCCATGGCTGATACCACAGCTCTCGCTTCTCCGGCTTCTCCGTGAACCCCAGGGACAGGGCCCTAGGCAGCCGCCCGAGAGCACTCTGAATGAGGCGGCACCTGCATCGCGCCCAGCGTGGGGCTGGTGATGGAACGGGGAGTCTGGCAGACCCTGCCCTCCTGGTGCCTGTGTTGAGCCTGGCAGGAAGATGGACAGTGCTCCCGTCAGAGCCTCAAGGTATGCGCTCCAGCAGGAGGTGACGGGAGTGCGTTCCAGGCCCATTACAGAATCAGAATTGCCATACAGTCACATTTTGGATTTAGTTATTTTTTTTTATTTCACTTTCCTGTAACTGTAATAGCTACTATGTATTGAACACCTGCTATATGCTACTTGCTTTCCATCTATTCTTTCTAACCCGCATAACAGCCCTGCTGGCATTATTATCCCCAATTTACTGAAGCCGAGACTGAGGTCTCAGAGGGTAAGGAGCGTGTGCAAGGCTCTATGCCCATCAGAGCAGCGGAACCTATGTGCAGAGCGAGCAGGGTCTGTCTGACTCCACAGCCCTCCCCCGCAGCCCCCCCCCACCCCCACCAGCTGCCCCTTCTCGAAGATGATCGTGTGACACTAGCTGCCGTGGGCCTCAGTCTGTTCGCTGTGGATAGTGGTTAATGAATTCACGCAGAATAATGCATGTCTAGAGGTAACCTATAGAATGGTGGACTTTTTTAACTATAACCTATAGAATCTAGAACCTATAGAACCTTTAGAAATCAGCCCTTGAGCTTTATTTTCCTTTTAAATTCTATTTGTTTTTAACCAAGTAGTGCTTGTACCCAGTTCCGAAGTTCAGAACTTAACAAAAAGTTATACAGTGAGGAGTCTCCCCTCGGCCTCCCTGTCCCTGGAGGCAACTGCGGACACCTGACTGTCCGTCCAGACCTGTGTCCAGCAGCTGTCCAGCTGCTCCGCTGGCACCTGCTTCCTAGTGCATCAGAGCCGCCTGGACGAGAGGCAGGTGGGGCTCCATCTTTCCCTGCTTCATGTATCGGGTGCCTCCTGAGATTTTGTTTGACCAAAAAGTGCCTCTGCTAAGAGGAAGTTGGAACTCACACCTCACCTTGCAGTTGAGGAAGTGGTCCCCCTTTCCACTGGTTTTGTGGCAGGAGAGTTTGGGGGGAACCTGACATATAATCCCTTAGGATTCAGAAGAGATTACAGTTCCAGGGGGCCCAAGGAGAAGGATATGGGGAAGTCTTAAACCTTTGCTTTCTAACTAATAATCTCACACATGTGGCAAAGAGGAGCTTTTAAGACCAAGGTAAGGATCCTCATTGCTAACCTACGGGCTGCAGGGTGCAGCCCACCCCTTGCGGCCACCGAGACACTGTCTGCCTCCAGTCAAGGCCACCCTCGCCATGTGATTCTGAACTTGACTTCTGTGTCGGTTATTCTTGGGGTCCCAAGCTCTCCACTTCATGTCCATCCTTGTGTCCTAAGCCGAGTGGTGCCAGGCAGTGCATCCAGAATCCCTCATGAGGGAAATGAGGGTTGCTTTTCCTCTTCCTTGGCAGCTTGCTGTCCCATTTGTGCTGGTCCACACGCCTGAATTCAGCAGCAACAAGAGGGGCATGTCTAATTGAGAGAGATTTGCATGCAGGCTGCTTCCTTCTTTATCTGAGCGAAGTGCACTGTCGGAAGCTCGGAGGCATCCCTCAGTCACCCCCACAGCAGCACAAGGCCCAGGTGGCACCTTCTGCCATGACCAACAGCGTCAATTTAGTGTCAACAGGAAGACGAGCCTCGCTTCCCTAAAGGCAAACACCCCTTGATTAGATTTGCTTACCCTACAGGAGAGGTAAAAGCGGAGCCACATTTTTCAATCTGTCTTGCTCCTTGGTACACACAGGAAGTGGTTGGGATCACAGCAGTGGGCCTTCGCTATCTGTGCATGGAAATGGCGAGCCTCCCTCCAGTCACCTTCCTGTTGATTGGGTAGCACATGCCCTTGGCATCACTTCGGAAGGAACATGAGGGAGGCCCGTGTGGAAGTCTCCGCCCGCCGTGTCCCCTGGCCACCCAGTGCCCCTCCTTCAGAAACAACCGTGCAATGACTGCATCCTTTCAGATAGTCCTTCCTGCTTTCAAGTGAATGAAAATATATTTAACACAAATGGTGGCATACATGTCCTCTTCTGCACCTTGCTTCCTTCATCTACCTCTACCTGCTCCTTTCATAGCTGGGCTCGGTGGCCATAATTTAGTTCATCGCATTAATGGACATTTAGTTGTCTCCAATCCTTGGCTATTAGAATGCTGCAGTAGCATCCTTGTATAGAACGTCATATCACACGTGTGTGAGTTTAAATTCCCAAGCAGAATTGCTGAGTCAGAGAGTGTGTCATTGTCATGAATATTGTAACATCAGCCTCCTTCCCAGTCACCCCTCCCAACACAGGGTGTTAGCCACCTTCCTCTCTGCCTCTCCTCTGGAGAAGTGTGTCCTGTTTGTCGTCTAAATTTGCACTTGTCTTATGAGGAAAGTCATCTAGGAATGGATTTACTAAGTGTGTGCCTATGAGCTGATACTCAGCTCTTCCTATGAGCTAAGTACTTCACTCAGCTCATTTAACCCTCATTTCTGAGATGCAACTCCTTTTATCATCAACCCCATTTCACAGATGAGGACCCAGATGGAGAGGGTCAGAGGCTTGCCAGGTGGCAGAGCTGGGGACGGAGCAGGAGGAGACTAAGTCCAGAGCCCACCCTGACCTGAGTCACTGAACTACTGGAAGAGAGGGGCTCAGGGAGGCTGCAGGGGTCGGGGTCCTCCTACCGCCACAGAACGTGCTGGACACAGATGCTGTCAGCGTACTTGGGCAGGAAGCCCCAGAAATGAGCCCTTTGTCAGCCTCGTGACTAAAGCCACCATGACTCCGGGGGGCCCTGCTCCCTGCCATCTGGGCCTTGGGCTCAACACTCACCTGCGTGGGAACCCTGGCCGTTCCTGGCTGCGAATGGGCAGTCACGAGGCTGTGGCCTGGCTGCTCTCCTGTGAGAAGAAGGGAGTCCAAGAAACATCTGTTGTTCCCTCTGCAACGAGGAGGAGGAGGAGGAGGAGGAGGTGCCACTTCATACTTCCTCTCAGTGAGGATCTCCCCTACCTCCTCCTCCACCCCCCTCTACCCGTGCTCACCCAGCACCTCCCCCGTGCACCCCTCATGTCATGTTAGACGGCACCGCCTCCTCTCAGGAACCTTGGCAGAGCACCTGCTCTGTGCCGGCCCCCATGCTAGGAACCGGGCACATGTACCCCGATTGAAATGCAGCTTGAACCCCCCACTGCAGCTAAACGGGGCATTGACAGGTGAGCTAACGGGTGTGACACAGGAGGCCCCTCCCAGGAGAGATCGGGGGAGACGGGACCCTGCACCCTAGCTGTATCATTTGTCAATCCTCACCAAGGGTATGTTTTACATTGATTCTAGAGAGAGGGAGGGGAGGAAAGAGAAGCACCAATGTGAGAAAGAAACGACCGGTTGCCGCCCGCACGCACGCACGTGCCCTGACTGGGGATCCGACCCTCAACCCAGGTACGTGCCCTTGACTGGGAATCAAACTCGAGACCCCTCCGTGCACAGGATGGCACTCAAACCACTGAGCAACACTAGCCAGGGCCCTAACTGCATCTTCGGTGGCAAAAACAAGAGGCGGGGAGTCCTTCGCGGCAGAGGGGTGGGCCATGAGAAAGCACAGGGCCTTTGAGGACCTGGGTCTGGTCAGTTACCTCACTAGATCTGAGGTGAGCAGGGCATAAGGGGAGCAGGTTTTACTGACGGGTAATGAAGCTGCAATTCTGACCCCTACATCAGATCTGTCCTTGCAGTCACCCAGGAAGTGCCCAGCCCCCGGATAGGCTGAGAATAGCTGAGCAAGGACCAAGGCCACCTCCTTAGGGCAGCCAGAGGTGGGTGGGAGGCTCTGGCCTGGCTCCAGCTCCTGTGCCTCAGTGAGCCAGCCCACCCAGGAGCAGAAGGGAGGGGACCGGCCAGCCTCACCCTCTCCATCCCTTTCTTCAATCACGGTCTGGATGAGGGGATCTCTGAGGAGCCAGCCTGGGACTCCCACACAGACCGGTATCTGAGACCAGCTCATGGTACCTCGGTAATCAGTCCTCCGCACCCCATCATTTATTGAGCACCCACCATAACTGGGTGCAGAGCTAAATAGACATTGTTCCTGCCATTAATGAGCTCACATCCCTGTGGGACAGACTAAGAGACAATAAGTTGGTAAACAGACATGGAATGATTGCTGAGTGTTATAAAGGAGCTAACAGTGTGCAAAGTGGTGAAGATGAGGTAACAGGGAACAAGGTTGGGGAGTCGGGTGAGTTCTCTGATGCGGTCCCTTTGAGCTGAGTTCTGAACAATGTCAAGCAGCAGAGCAGCCCAGGAGCTGGGGAAAGAGGTTCTAAGCAGAGACACAAGTGCAAAGGTCCTGAGGCAGAGAGAATACCATCATTCTGCAAAAAGGCAAAAGGAGCCACTGGAGAGGGGCAGGGGCCCGGTCTTGCAGGGTCTTGAGGGTGGAGGAGGAGTTTGGAGCATGGAAGAAAGGTGATCTGATTTGGGAAAGTTCCCCTTAATTGTTCAATGGAGGGCAACACTAGAAAGGCAGTGTGGAAGCAGGAGTGGCTGGTGGCTTAAACCAGGACCAGAGAGCATACAGACAGACAAGGGTATTCGGGATGTACTGAGGCAGGGCCAATGGGTCCTGGTGCCGGGAGGGGCCCCTGGCCCAGCTCCCCCAGCACTAAGGGCTGGGAGCAATATCCTTGGCCCAGCAGGAGTCGGGCGGGACCTGCAGAGAGAGCTGCTCAGTATATAAATATCTTTAATGAATAAATAGAAGTGCTTTTAGGGCTGGCGGAGTCGTATCATTTCCACCTGCTGTAAAATTTCATTAGAAGCAGGCGCTGCAGGGGGAGAGGAATGATGGCAATAAATCTGCCCACCCACCCTCAGGCCCTGCCTCCTCTCCCGGCAGACTCAGCTCCACTCCCCGGAGACCCAGACCCAGGCCCTTCTCCCCAGGCCTTCCTGGGGCCCCGGGAAGTCTGGTCCTTCCTGGCCCAGCCTCACAACTTGAACAGGCAAGAGGCAGCTTGGGTGTGACTGGCAGGCCCTCAGTCTCCTTAGCTGGGAAGTGGGCACAATAATTCCCGCCTCCACTTTTACCCCCTCCCCTCCAGATGCAGGTTAGGTGGTTTCAGAGGACTTGGTAATCAATACTCTTCGGTCCTGGAACAACAGAGCTGGGGGGAAGCATGCCTTGGAGCCGCCCCATTTTACAAATGAGGAAACAGGCCTCGTGAAAGTAGGTGCCTGTCCTAAGATCACTCAGTTCACACCCAGCCTTCAGAAATTACCAGCGTTGGCTGCATTATTTAGCACCAACTGCTAGTAATGCCTGGCTCTGGCTCTGTCCCGCACCATCTCATTGAATTCTCCACATTTCTGGTACATGGAGGCTATTTCCATCCCATGGTGCAGAGGAGAGCACTGGGGCCCAGAGGGAACTAGGATCCCAGTCACCCCATCAGCTGGGGACAGCCAGGTCTCCAGCTTGTCACAGCAGCCTTCTTCTGGTCTTCTCAAAGAGGATGAGGCTGGGGTTGTTTTCTTGAGCCTATAAATTATCAGCGTGAGTCCTTTGAAAGACAGGATGGGAAATTCTGAGTACCTACTATGTGTGGGGGAGTCTCTGAACTAAAGGCCGCTGTCCCCAGCACCTGGCTGCATCCCTGTAGCATCTTCCAAGGTTGCCATGCTTCCCTCCATTTACAAATAAGAAAAGGAAGCTTAGTGAGATCAAGGAATTTGCCCAAGGTCACACAGCTGTGTTGCTGCTGCTGGCCTGGCTGCTGGCACTGCAGACAACTGGGGATCCTCAGGCCCTTCCCTCGGCCTCACTGCCACCCTCTCTCAGCCTGTGGGTGAAAGGACGGGAAAATAGGCCGGCCAAGTGGACAGGCCCCACTGGCAGCCTGCCCGAGCCCCTGGTTATCAGTTAAGCTCATTAAGTGGGCCACGACAGGACACAGCCAGACCAGTGGCCTTCCTTCCCATCTCACTCCAGCCCTCTTGGGAGCAGCGCCTGAGGACAGGCTTCTGCTTTCAGCAGCTATGTGCAAAAGTCTCTCTGTAATTGGGGAAGATTAAACGATACACAAGCCAAGCTTCTCCCATGGGCCCACGTGGACGTTGAGCACAGGGACCCTGAGATAAGCTGCCTGGGTTCAAATCTGGCCCTGCTACTCCCTGGCTGTGTGACCCTGGGTGAGGCTTTCACCTCTCTGAGCCTTGGTTTTCTCATCTGTAAAATGGGGAGACAGTGTTGTACAATACTAGTCACTGTCCACCTACAGCAGTCACATCATCACTACCGATATCCTCACCTTCCTGTGTTTCCTTAGTCACTTTCTCCACTAGACTATGAGCCGTCTTGACTTATATGCCCCAGGACGAATGAACAAACACATGAACATCGGTCCACCCATCAGCAAACACCCAAACCACGGCTCTTCAAAAACAAGGGGTGGGCCGTGTGCCTGTGCATAGTAAGTGCTCTTTAAGGGTTGGGACTGCACCACAATGCCCTGCCCAGCCACTGCTGCCAGCCCTCACCAATGCTTCCTCCCCGACGCCTTTGTCCACGCTGTCCTCCTCTCTGACCTGCCCCCCTTCCCATTTCCTCCCTTGCTGAGTCTACTCACTGCTCTAGACTTGCTCAGGGCCAGACACCACCCTCTCTGGGAAGCAGGAGCAAAGCCCCCCTGCCAGCCTTTTGGGAGAAACAGAGGCAGGTACAACCTCCACCAGCTGAAGCATGACAAGCACAGATCCCCAAGAAACTCACACACTCTGCCCTCAGTCCTGAGGCCCCCCAGATCCTCTTTCACCCCAGCCCCTCCAGTTCCCAGGCCTCTGGTGAGCCTTCTGGGGAGGCTGCTTCTCCCCAATGCCCTGTGAGCTGCCTGAGGGTGCGAGGGAAAGGGGGCTGCATTTCATGAGTTCTTCACTGCTGCACTCAGCACGGGCATGCCCCCCAGTAGGTGCTCTGCAACAGTTCTTCCGCATATGTTTTCTGAGCACTTACTGTTTTCCAGGCCCTGTGCTGGGCTGTGGGCATAGAGCAGCAAGGAAGGTAGCAGGTTCCTTGCCCTGCTTCTTCCAAACAGGAAGAGACATAAGTAGACAAGCAAGAGACAATCTGGAAAGGCAGCTTGAGATGGTGCCTGGAGCTATAAAGAAAATGAAAAAAGAGTGGCTGGAAGAAAGGGTGGCTACTCTGGTCTGGATGGTCAGGGAAGGCCATCTGAGGAGGTAATGTTGGAGTTGAGCAGGATTGATGAGAGAAGCACTGCCAGGGAAACTTGGCAACAGTATTCTAGGCAGTGGAACAGCAAGTGCAAAGGCCCTGGGGCAGGAGTGTGAGTCACATATTTGAGGGACAGCCAGATGTGCCATATGAATGAGTGGATGGGTCTACAGAGGTGGGCAGGAACTAGCCCACAAGGAGGCTTATTAGCCACAGTAAGAAGCTTGGATTTTCCTCCACAGGCAATGGGAAGCTGTTAGAGGGATTTAAACAGGAGAGAGGAATGATGATGGGGAGTCTGAATGCAGAGGTCGGATTCCCTAGAGCCGCGGATCTCAACCTATGGGTTCAGACCCCTTTGGCGGTTGAACAACCCTTTCACAGGCATCACCTAAGAGCATCCTGCATATCAGATATTTATATTATGATTCATAACAGTAGCAACATTACATGAAGTAGCAACGAAAATAATTTTATGGTTGGGTCACAACATAAGGAACTGTATTTAAAGGGCCAGAAGGTTGAGAACCACTGCTCGAGAGGGTCCATTACCTCGGTCACCTTCTCTAGCCAGAGTATTAATTCATTATCCATCTTTCCAACCATCCATCTACCAACCCACTCCCCCACCCCCTCACACACACACTTCTCCGTCTTTCCATCCAGCATGGGTCAGCCCCCTCTTTGTGCCAGTCCCTCTCTATTTTGGTGAGGAGGGTATGGGAATGCCTGGACTGGTCCCTCACCCTCTGGAGCACTTCATGGTCTAATGGCGTTATTGTGACAGATGCCATCACAGCCCAGGGTGCCAAGCACATGGGATAAGGGGGACAGAGTCGGGAGGCAGGGGTGCGGGAAGATGAGAAGAGGGAGGGGGCTCAGCCCAGCTCCCCATCAGTTTGGTGGGTCTGCAATGTCATCATCCCAGACAAAGGACAGTACATTATTAGTGTTATTAATTATCATTAACCTAATTAAGTGGCAATTACAATTAAGAACACAATGATTAAAATGCCACCTTGGATTTAAATGCATCCTCTCAGCATCCTCAAGAAGTGATTTTCCATGAGTCCAGGCCAGCCCTCACTGCAGCACTGTGCACGCAGTAGGTACACAGCCAACCCCTATGTTTCAGGGTCACAGCTGTGGTCACAAAGTCCAACTTGTCTCGTTTTAAAAATGGCAAGGCCTGGTTGAGTAGCTCAGTTGGTTAGAGCATCATCCTGCTATGCCAAGGTTGTGGGTTCAAACCCCGGAAAGGGCACATATAAGAATCAATCAATGAGTGCATAAAAAGTCTCTCTCTCTCTCTCTCTCTCTCTCTCTCTCTCTCTCTCTCTCTCTCAAATAAATTTTTAAAAAGTGTTTTTACAAAATGGGCAAACTAAGGTCCAGGCAGGGGACTGGCCCTGGAGTCACCCTCAAGTCTGAGTGAAGGCAAATTCAAGCCCAGAAGCCCAGTCCCAGCCATCTCCAGCTTACCCCATCCCAAACAGCCTTTTCTGTGTTGTTTTTTTCTAGGAAAAACAGCTGTCAGAGGCAGCCATCCTGTTACCATTAAACAAGGCAAATTCTATCGGAACAGAATCGGAGACACCCTGGACACCTAATTACACAGTCTGGAACGAGCAACACAGGCAGGGAAATAGAAATATGAACAAACAGTGCAGCAGACAGCAGAGACGCCCAGCCCAACCTCCCCTTTGCCAGAAGCTGTCACGTCTCACGAGGCCTCAGGACAGGACGCATCCCCCGGTCCATGAACAGGATCCCTGCTCCGGGAAGGGCCTCGCCAGCTGTGCTGAGCCCTGTGAGCCTCACACACACACCCTGCCTGCTGCCAGCAGCCAGGACTCCAAGACATGCCAGTGCCTGGGGCGGGGCGGGGGGGTGGGGCGTGGGGAGCAGTGAGCCATTGCTGAGCCTTCTCCAACACCAGTAAACAGCCACTTGGAGCCCACGCTGGCCAGGCCTTGGAGACTGCCCCTCCCCTCGCACCTCCCCCCGTTTCAGGGTCGTCAGGGAGAATTTGTCTCATTGGTAGTGTCAGGTGCAGAGGGCTGGGCCATGCTGACCCCACTGAGACTCTGCGATTAGATATTGGGCAGGATTGTGAGCAGGTGAGAGCAGGGCCCTGTCTGCTTCCATTTCCACGTCCCCCACATGGACAGGCACCAAGACAGACACTATAAATGGTTGAATTCAAAATTCATCCCGAGCATCTCCCAAGGGTCCTGCTGGGCCCCGGGGAGACAGGAGGGAACAAAACGGGTCCTGCTCTAGAGAACTCTTGAGGGGGAGACAGACACCAACCAGCTCACCCAGCCGAAGGAAGAGACTCAAGCGATATCATCCCAGACAGAAAAAGTGAGACGGAGGAAATGAACCAGTGACAGATAAAGAGCAAAGGAGAGTGTTTGTCGGAGGAGTGGGGGGCTGTCTACTTGAGATAAGGTGGTTCTAGAAGCCTCTCTGAGGAGATGTCTGAGCTGAGACCTGGGTGGCGAGCAGGACCGGCCAAGGGTGGAGCTGGAGGAACGTCCCGCAGAGGGAGCCGTGCACACAGAGGGAACCTGTGGGTGGATGGAGGGAACCAGTGGGTGGACAGAGGGAACCAGTGGGTGGACGGAGGGAACCGGTGGGTTGATGGAAGGAACCGGTGGGTGGGTGGAGGGAACCTGTGGCTGGACGGAGGGAACCAGTGGGTGGACGGAGGGAACTGGTGGGTGGATGGAGGGAACCGGTGGGTGGGTGGAGGGAACCGGTGGGTGGGTGGAGGGAACCTGTGGGTGGGTGCCTAAGCAAGTGAGTAGCCAGAGAAATGTGCAGAGGAGAGTCTGCTGGGGAAAGACAGGCCGGGAGCCAGGCTGAGCAGGTACCCCTGGCTCTCCACTGGTGGGTCTGTGTCCCCTTGGCTCACAGGCCCCTCTGAGAGCCCAGGGACGCTCCCTCAGCCCTGTGGCTCCTCCCTCCACCCTCCCCTTCCCACAGCTCCTCAGCCACCCCACAACTAGCCTCTGTAAGGTGACTTTGCTCGTTGCTTATTGATAGTATGATTGGTGTGCATTAATAATCATTACCCTCTCCTTCCTCCCTGCTTTTCACTCCCACCGCTGGCTTGTCCCTCCACCCTCAGGAAAGGCGCCTCAGGAAAAAGTTGCTGGGCCTTCTGAGTAGCAGGGTCTCCACTCCTGAATGGAGAGTGTGGGACCCACCCATGACCTGAGGTTCTGCCTCTTCAAGAATCTGACTCCAGCCTTCATGCTGTGTGACCTGGAATAAGCTACTGGACCCCCTGAGCCCCGCTTTCTACCACTAACACCGACAGTGACAGTACCCCCTGCATCACGCCGCTTCCCAGGCATGGGCTCATTGATGTCACACACAGCCCTGCAAGACAGGACCATTATCGCAACACCCCTTTCCCCATCTGAGGCCTGGGGGGCCTAGGAGGGGCCGCATTCCTCGGCCAGGGCCCCGCCAGTACGTGGTGCAGTGGGATTACAGCGCAGGCCTGGCTGGGATTACACAGCAGTGATGTTGCAATACCAATTTCCCAGTTCGGGGGTCTTATTGTGGCTATATAAGAATACGTCTTTGTTTTAGGATATGCGCACCAAACCATTTTTGGAGGTGGTGGCGTGTCACGTACTGTGATTGCAACTTTTCTGTATGTTTGACATTTAAAAATTTAAAACATCCAAAATACAGAAACAGAAACCAGACAAACAAGGCTGAGCTGAGTCCAGGCCAGCACGGCTGGGCCAGCTGCTGGAGGGGAAGCTGCTCATACTGACCCTTGCAAGGGGAGCACGGCCCTTTGACCCCTCGCTTCGCAAAAGGGGAAGAGAAGGTGTCCAGTCATTTTCTGAGGCCACGCAGCCAGAAAGCGCAGGATGTCAGCCTGTGAAGAGCTGCCCACCCAGGGAGGCGAGAAGGCCGGAGAGAGGGAAGCTGCAGGAGGCTGGGGCGGGTGGCTGGTGGCTGGTGGCCGGGGAGGAAAGCCCTTGGGGGAAAGAGATGCTGGATGCCAGGCTGCTGGGTGCCAGAGCACTGACTGGGCCAAGGGGCCTCTCTGCCCCCGCCCTTTAGAGCCCTCAGTCCTCACGGGAAGAGGGGAGCCCAAGGCTCCCACCCAGGTCAAGGCTGACTGATCGCCCATGATCCCCGGGGCCGGTCTCCATATCTGCACCTCGAGCTGCTTCGTGTTTTCTTGTCTCTGATTGTAAACAGATTTGACTAAAGAGGTAAATTAGAAGTTAATTAGAGAGAACATGATTGATGAGGTAGTTTGCGGTGATTGGGAGGCGTGGAAAGGATGGGGCACCCCGCAAGGAGGGGAAGGAGGGGAGCAGGAGAGAAAATCCACAGGCCCCTGGATCTGGAGGGGCACAAAGCATGGAAAGGGGCCACTCAAGCCTGCCCCTTCTCCTGGGCTTCAGGTCAAGGCCAGAGCCTCCGGAACGAGGGCCCAGGAGAACACCCGAAAGACCCTGTGGCTGGGGCCAGGCCCTTGCGGACGTGGGCAGCGGGGGTGCGGGCAGCGGGGGTGCGAAGCGGCCAGTCTGGCCTGTGTCTGGCCAGGATTTCCTCCTGGGCTGGGGAAGACGCTGAGCTCATCACACACATGGCTCCCGGCCCTGGGTCTTCCTTCTCAAAGCCTTGCAAGGCTGGCGCTTGCCTCCGTTTTCTAGAGCAGGCGCTCAGGGAGCCTGAGGGAGCCGAACCAACTTGCCCAAGGTCACACAGCTGAGCACGGAGCTGCGACTGGCCGCTACAGCCTGTGCCTTCCGGATTCCAGGTACTGTGGGGTCCTTCCCTACAGCACGCTGCTTGCATACCTCCAGCCACGGTGAGCTCACCCCTCTTCTCCCCTGCCCCCTGGCAGCCTGCCCAGCGGGAGGACAGCTCTGACTGTGGGATGTGCGTCCTTGTGTAGACCTTGCCTAACCTCCTCCAGCCCCACCTTCAGGACCCAGCTCTGCCTCTTGCCCGTCTCCCACATCCCAGAACAGAAACCTCCAGGCTGGGAAGACCCTTAGAGGCTCATCCAACTCACTCTTTCTCCTGGGGGAATGGAGGCCCAGAGAGGGACCGAGACACCAGAGAGACACAGAGAGCTTCTCCAGGCTGAGGTACAACTCTGTTCCTTCTCCCCGTTACTTCTCTCTCTCCTCCATCAAGGACATGTACGAAGCCCCACATACTGGGCTCAGAGAATGAAAGTGTGGGGGAGATCAGACCCCCTCGAGGTGCTCACAGCCCTGCCTGGGGCATCAGGGCTGCAAAGGAGAGGAGTGAGGGGTGAGGGCGGGCACCTCTGGGAAGTGGCGCTGAAGCCGGGTCTGGGGGGAGGGTACTCCAGGCAAAGGGAGCTATGGTGGGAGGGAGCATGGTACATTCCAGAAACCACCAGAAGGCAAAGTGGCCGGATGTGAAAGTGAGGAGGAGCTAGTGGGAGGGGAGGTCACAGAAGGAAGCTGTTTGGATTTTATTCTAAGCAGCAGAAACCATTTGGAGTTTTAAGCAGAAGAGGATGATCGGATTTGCATTGGTAAAAGCGCACCCTCTGGCTCTGGTGGGGAAGGGCGGAGGCGGGGCGGGGCGGGGCAGAGAGGAACCGGAGGATCCTGCAGCTGGTGAGAGATGAGGCTGCAGACCAAGCCTGCCAGGAGAGAGGCGGATGGATGAGAGGGCAGGGCTCAGGGCTGGATTAGACCTCGGGGTGCAGGGTCCGTGGATGCATGGGAGCTACTCTCATGATGGGGGAGGGCAAGACGAGGGGAAGGTAGAACTTGGGTTTGGGGCGCTCTGGGCTGCAGGAGCAGTTCAGGAGCAGCTGTCTATAGGCAGTGAGGCCTCGGTCCTGGCAGCTGAGAGCCAGAGCAGACCTGAGGGTCCTCCCAGCTGCTGACAAACTCACCGGCTGAAACGCTTAGTCCAAACCCCTTCCTGATGCCCATCCCTGGTCAGCAAGTCAGTGTCAGGAGAAGAGGAGACCTAGGCCAGACAGAGCAGAGCCGACACCCCTCCCTCCCTCTAGGCTGTGTGGTCCTCGCCTGACTCTCAGCTGCTCTTCCTCCTCAGACTTCTCCAGTCCTGGGCTGGAGCCCCTGGAGAACAGCCACGGAACCAGACCAGTGACACAGAAAGTCAGGCCCTGCGGGGCCTTGGCTAGCAGGTGGCCAGTGAGTCACTGCTCCATTGCTGAGGGGCCCGCGCTTGCCACCCACCAGGAGCTTCAGTGGGTGATGGGTGCTTAACTCGTACAACAATCCTTTGTGATAAGCTATGCTTTTGTTCCCATTTTACAGATGAGGAAACGGAGGCTGCGAGGGGGAAAGGATCCAAGGTCACACAGCCCGGAAGAGACAGAGTCGGGATCCAAACGACCGCAGCCTGCACTCGGAGCTGCCTCCCGAGCAATCAACTGGACCTCCCAGCCTCTTTGAGTTGGGGGTTGTGTGCGGGGACAGCCCCTGTTCAGAGGGCATTGGAGCCCCCACACCTCACCAGCTGACGGGACAGTAGCACTGAGGAGGGGATGCTAATCCTTAGGAACTACCTGCCTGATTCCTGATTTTAGACTCCAGGGTCCCACGAAGCAGAAACAGCGATTGGATGCAGGAAATGCTGAGGCCAAGGCTGAACTGGGGCTCAGAGGTAACACCCCTGGCCTTTGGGCAGAGGTGGCCTCTTTGGGGACATGGGCCTTCAAGCTTCCTCCCTGGTCAGTGCTGGGGCTTCTGGTTCCTCTGGCTGAGAGGAGCCAGGAGGGCACAGGCTGGAGGGCAGTGATGGAGGGAGGTGCAGCCCTGAGGCCCAGGCCTGTCTCTGCCTGTCCATGGAGGTGTAGCCTCAGAAGTCCCTTCCTTGGCCTCAGTTTCCCCACTTTTGCAATGAGGTAGTGCAATAAGGTGTGGTCAAGAGTCCCTGGCAGCTATGGGTGATTGTAGAGAGAGCGAAGACAAATCAATGTTAACATTTATGGAGTCTCTACTGTGTGCCGGTGCTAAAAAAGGCTTTTTTTCTGCGTGTCTCAATTTTCACAAAACCCAGTCAGATCGGGATCATAATCTCCACTTTAGAGATCAGGGAACCAAGGCTCAGAGAGGCTGAGTAGCTTTCCAAGGATCACACAGCTGGGATGGGAGGAGGCTGAATTCAAACCCACCCCTGACTGGCTTCAAACGAGGCCAGTGCACGCTGCCGCACACAGCTCACCCACCTACCCACCCAGTGCACATGTGTGCCAGGGAGAACCACACCCCCCAAGCTGCTCGAGCAGGTGGGGTTTTGGGGAAAGGCAGGGACCAGGATACGAGAAGAAAAGTACAAGGAATGTGGGTAGATGTTAGCAAGCATAAGTAAATGTGTGACTCTAGCCAAGTTTCCTCACGCCCTTCACTCTGTTTCTCCATCATAAAATGGGGATAATCATGGCCCCTCTCCAAGGGCAGTTTAAATGAGATCTAGATTGAAAGCCATAGGCACTGTGTCTCTTTATCAAATGGGTGCCAAGCTCCTATCTCATCTGCTCTTGCAACAGCCCTGGGGCTAGACGGAGGAGAGGGCCACGTCTCTCAGGTGAGGAAACCGACGCTCAGAGAGGTGAAGAGACTCGCCCAAGGTCACACAGGTTAGGGTGTGCTCTCACCACTGCACCACACCAGCAAAGCGTAAATATTGGATAGATGATCAATATTGGATGGAGGGAAGGATGGGTGGATAAATGGGAAAATGAAAACGTGCACAAACCTGGGAACAAACCTTCTGAAGCTGCCTTGTTGCTCTTCACCTGGTTTCTCACGGGGGTGGGAAGGCTTCTGGTCCAGGGTCATGGGCTTCCGCTCAGCCTGCTGCATCCCACACCCCCTTCTGCTCCCACAGGCTGCTTTCCCCTGGGTGGGGAGGCTCTGAAAGTCGTGCATGCTGTGCAGCATCCTGGAGATGTCTCGAATCAGGGGGGACTTGCCCTCCTAAGCTATTGCGATGTGATTTACAGGCCCTGGTGAGAGCTGTGAAAGCATGGAGCAGGTTCCAGCCACTTAAATACAGTTACTTGGCACCTCCACCCACCTTCTGCCAATCAGTTCTTAATATGAGAGGCCCAGGACACCCGATGATGCTGCCACTCTAGCAGGGACCCCTGGAGAACCTCTGTGCCAAGACCCAGGCCCAGCAGCCTGGGTGGGTCAGTTTGGCCAGCCTTTCCTCCGCCCCCATCCTCGCCTGAAAGCTCACCATTAGAATGTCAGTTCTTGGGTTTAATGCTCCGGCTCTGGTTTTAAAGCCTGAGTGTCTGAAATTCTTCATTGGAAACCGCGTGTATTGGTCAAGTCATGTCCCTCCTTTCCTTCCAGAGCATTGAACTGGAGGGCTTTGCAGCGATGGTCAAGTTGTACACTCCCATTTAGAGATGAGAAAAGCTGCAGTCAGAGGGGATGGCTGCCAGAGATGGCCTGGCACTCAGGTAGAGGGCCTGAGGAGGGCCGGGTGTTTCCCAGGTCCACCTGAATGTGTGTGTCTGGGGGCGGAAACCAAACCCAACAGAAGGAGTTGGCTGGACTGACCCTTTCCCCTCCACCCAGCTGAGGTCTGGGCCCCAAACAACACCTTTAGAGCCAAAGGAACCTCCTCGGGAGTCAATGCTGAGGCCCTACAGACAGGCCACCTGGCGGCCCCCTGCCGTTCATCTTCAGCACCCCTCAGGGTGAGGCCGGGCGACCCCTCTGGGTGCTAACTGAACTCTGCAGCAGGAAATCTCCAAAAGATGTTGCGACTCAGAGGGAGAAGCAAAAGGGAAATTACTCCCGAGGGAGTGTGCGCTGCAGACAGGCCCAGCCCTGCCTGCCCCCTCCCTGTTCCTGACAGGCCTGAGCCTCCACCTGAGGACTCCGATGGCAGAGGCCTGCGGCAGCAGACCCTGGTTCTAGCCACTGTGTGGCTTCAGCCCCGTCACTTCACCTCTCTGAGCCTCAGTTGTCGCAGCTATTAGATGGGTTGAATACCCGCTACCTCCCAGCCCTTGTTGTGGGGATTTATTGAGACAAATCCCAGAGCCTGGCACACAGTGAGTGCTCAGTAGATGCCCATTCTCTCTTCCTGTGTGGCATCTGTGCAGATTCTAGCCCCAGGCCTCACCGGGAAGGGTCTAGATCTGCACTGCCCACTCGGGTAGCTGTGAATGCATGTGACTATTGAACACTGGAAATGTGCCCAGTCTGAATTGAGATGTGCCACCAGCGTGGAATACACACTGGATTCTGACAACCTGGCACATAAAGGAATGTAAAATATCTCATGAATAATGTTTTATATTGACTATGCGTTGAAATGACAATGCGCTTGGTACATCGGGTGACATGAAATATGTTAATAAATTAATTTCACTTGTTACTTTTTCTTTAAAAAGAAAATTTTAAATTACACATCAGCTTGCATTTGATTTCCACTGGACAGGCCGGTCTAGCTAATTACTCACAGTCGTAGAATATTTGGACTGGCATCAGCCACGCCATTAAAGTCATTTCAGGATTTTAAAAACACTCTTGCAAGCAGAGCCTTGAAATTGGCAGAGTCCATGCTGTCCCGTCGTGTTTAATAAGCGCCCGGTTTGCAGGGTGAAGGGCCCTAGGAACCCCGTCTCTCCGATGCAATTAATTGCCTTTGATGGGAGTTATCATTAGGCTCCTTGCTGAGACAACACAGACACATGCCACGTGGACACGTCACCGGGCTGGTGGAACACAATCTATGGGCTGAGGTTAAAATTGGCAGTTAAGGCCCGGAGGGATTCTTTGGACCTCGGAGAGGTGCCCCCTTTGAGAGGCCACAGGATTGAAAGAGCTGCTTGGTGGCAGAAGTGACAATGGATCCTGTCCAGGCAGTGAGGCCTGAAGACCTCATGTGGGGTCAGGAGACCTGATCCTGAGCCTGGCTCTGCCATTTCCTCTCTGTGAGATCCTGGGCTTGCCATCACCCTTCTCCGGGCCTCAGTTTCTCTACCTATCCAACAGGGGCAGTGATGATGGTCCTTCTCCGTTAAAAACAGATACTTTAAATTCTAGGTTTTAAACAAAATCTTCACTCTATGTGACACACCCAGGCTAGAACCCAGAAGAAAAACCTCAGAGCGACCCAAGGGTCTTTATGGGGCTATGAAGCCTAGCAGGGGCAGGGGCAGGGGCCAGACTGAAATGACCTCCCTCACCCCCTGGCCCAGGCACAACCCTCAGCCTGGACAGAGGCTTCCTTATTGGCCCATGAGTTCTGAGGAGGCAGAGGGCAGATGAAGGCTCAGAATCCGCGCAGATGGAGGACCTGGGTCTGTGCGAAGGGGGGGCCATATGGGCAAAAGGGCCAGAACCTGGAGGCTCATATGGTAATGACAGGGCCCGACTGAAGAGGCCTCTCAGGGCTCCTGCCCAGCCTGGGGGGTGGGGGTCGGGGCAGTTATGAGACCGGAGGAGTGTCCCAAACCCATTGGGAGGTCACAGGTCGGATTCCTGAGCTGCCCTTGGTTTCCTGAGATTCCTGAAGGGGTTGGGGGGAGGCGGCTCCCTCATGAACATGCTGGCTGGCCCAATTCCAGGAACACAAGGGGAGGAGCCCCTGTCCTCGCCCCCTGTTGGAGTTGGAGTCCGCACTGTGGCCCATCGTGGATGCCTGCATGAGATGCACCTGGGTACTGTGGGTACATGCAGGGCCGCCGATTCCCAGCTACTCCCCCAGCCAGGCTGGAAGATAACCCAAGGTGGGGCCTGGCCTTTGCAGGCACCACTGGCCTCCTAGAGCTTCTAAAGTCCACTAACATCTCAAAATTCTGAGCCTAGACTGCGGTGTTCAATCCCAGCTGTGCCCTGGGATCACCTGGGGAAATTTTTAAAAGCTTAGGCCTCAGCCACACAGATTGTGTCAGAATTTCTGGGGTGTGGCCTGAGCATTCATATTCTTTCCGCGCTCCCCTAGTCACTTCCGTGTGCATTCAAGGGCTGCCCTGGCCCCAAATCAATTCCAACAGCCTCAGATGGGTATTTGGGGGAATAGGGAAGCTTGTGTGGCTCAGAGAATTCACTCATCCACTCTGGGTCTTACTTTCCTAAGCTGCCAAGAGGGTACATAGAACTGGGTCACACAGCGAGGTGATGGCAAAAGCCAGTCCTAGAACCCAAGCCTCTTTCCTGAGCCAGTTTCTCTCCTGAGGTTGCATCTCCTTTTACAAACCAGAGCCTCGGCAGGCAATGCCCACAGTATTTCACTTTAATAATATTGGAACTGGTACAGTCAGGGCTACCACAGTGATGGGGCGGGAACCGAGATGGCGATTAGCAGAGCCGTAAGTCTCTCTCCCTTTATCCAAATCTTGGGCAGTAATTTAGGAAATTTAATTAAAGGGGGAGAAACGGGGACACCTCAAGCTCCTTGCTTCCTGTTATAATGAGTGAAATACACCAGGCCGTAAAAGGAAATGCTGTCTGAGACGCACTCCGATGTTTTACTGCCAAGTTTTAGTCACTGATGTAAATGTAATCGCTGGAAACGGGAGCTCTATTAGTGCACATATTTTTACACACCTGGGACCCCGCCTGCCTGCCCCCTCTGGGCTTGTTTCCCCACCTCCCAGGGTCAGCCCCGGTGGTTTCTGGGCATGTCTATGCCACGTCAGGCTTCCCCTGCCGGTTTCAGCCCTCCCATGGCAGATAAGAGTTTAATAGGATTCCATTGCTCCTCTGAGCTCAGTAATACATTCTGGAAATTAGGCAGCTACATACTGAAGCCATTGTTCCCCCTTATAAATGGGTTCCCTCGAAGCCAGTGACCGAGGGGTCTCTGATAAGCTCCTATGAAGCCGTGCTCCACATGTTATTGGTGTGTTAAAAGGTGCAACTCTGGGCTCGCATTGCTCATTGTTAGGGGCTGATACATTTAAGTGGTTTCTCCATGAATCAGGCAGCTTAGGTATTTCCCCCATCTTGGCATTGATAGATGAGCAAAAGGAAGCCATTTAGACGGCACTATATAGGATGCTGGCCCACACGGTGAATGATTTCCAATGCCTGGTTTAATTTATTTTTAAATGAAATTTGCTATTGATTCTGGATTAAAAGGACAAATCTTACGGCTGTTACCACTGACAGAGCCATGGTGCTCAAGTGACACCTCTCAAGGAGGGAAGGGAGGGTGGCCTCCCTGAGTCAGGGGAGGGTGCGGAGGAGAGCTTGGGTCAGAGGAGGGGACAGTGTGAGATCCCCTGCTTGGGAGGAACTTTAAAAAGATCATCTTTCCTGACAAATGCTTGGCATGATGTTCACCTTCTGAGCTTCATTTGGGTAATGGAAATAGCAGGAGGAAATGATATCTGCCTCCTGGTATCCACAAGACCACTGAATGCTTGTTTAATTGCCTCCAGGGATGGGAAGCTTACTGTCTCTTGGAGCGTTCCCTGAGTGAAATGAGTGACAAGAGTCACCCACCCCGGTGAATTCCCAGAGACCATTTTCCGGGGTAATCTGCGTTTACCACCAGCCTTCACTAGGCTCCCAGCTTCCACAGTGCCTGCAGAAAAGAGACAGGATGACACAGGGGAGGAATACGGGCCAAGGATTCATCCTGTCACATCCAGCCTCTGCCCCACCTCATTGTGCAACCTGTGCTAGATCATGGATGCGAATGCACTTTATAAACTGTAAAGAGCAACTTAGGTGCTGTAGGAAATGCATATGGGATAGAATGGTATAGCGGGGAGCTGTGAACTGGGAGGCAGAGGACTTGGGTCTAGTTTTGTCATGATTGGCTGTGTAACTCTGAGGAATTCAGTCATCCTCTCTGGGTCTTAATTTCCTAAGCTGCCAAGAGGGTATATTGAATTTGATGTGCTTAGGTATTATGGCTAAGAGCATGTGCTCTGCAATCAAACATATTACACCTCTACAACTGTCTTGCTATGTGAAATTGGACAAGATTCTTAACCTAAGCATGTTTCCTTATCTATTAATAATAATAGCCAACATGTATCATGTATTTGCAATGTGTCAGGCTGTTCTAAGACTCTTCCATGTAGGAAGTCATTTTAATCTTCATAATGATCATGTGACAGAGGCATTATTATTTCAGTTTTACAGATGAAAAGCTCAGGCACAGAAAGGCTAAGTAACTTGTCTAAGGTCACATACCTAGCAAGTGGCAGGATTCAAAACTAGAACCCACACTTATAATCACACTGTTCTACTCTATATGACCTGATTGTTCTGAAGTATAAGTGAGATAATTAAAGTTCTTAGCACAGTGCTGGGTACGACAGTGATGGGCCAATAGAGGCTCAGGAACTAGGAGAAGGCAGCAGGCATTACTTTCTGTGAAAGACTCAGGCTGCACCGTGCCAGTTGGGACTCAGCTAGATAGGAGAAAGGCATGCATGCAAGCAGAGGGGAAGTACTGGGAAGGGTAAGGACATGCTGACGTTAGGGCATGTTCAGGGAGGGAACATGGAGGGAATTGTGCCTGGAGCAGAAGGTATATACAGGAGGTGAGGCTGGAACCTTGAATGCAAACTAAAGAAGCCAGGATTTCTCAAATAAACAAGGCCATTGGAGGGTTTTGAGCCAAGCCATTACAACAGGAGCCTTTCCTAAGTCATAAAATCCTTGGAGGTCTGTCCTTGAAGGAATCTTAGAGGTTACTGGGTTTAGCCCTGTCCCAGACTGAGGAGAAAGGACTCCTGAAGGTCAGCCAGTGGGTTACTGGCAGAAGAGCAGTGTGTTCCCCGGCCTCCTTCCTCAGCAGCCCCCAGGCAATCCCTTGTTTTCTCTTCTCTCTTCTAATCTCCTCTCTCTCCCTGTCTTCTCTCTCTCTCTCTCTCTCTCTCTCTCTCTCTCTCTCTCTCTCTCTCTCTCTCTCTTTAAAGGGTTGAACCATGAAATATTTATTGAAATAACCAGCAAGACTGACAGAGTATGGGGCCAATAGGGAACATGAGTAATTACTCAGGCCTGTCTTCTTTCTTGATAACACCTCCTCACCCCCAATCTGTGATTTGTGAGAAGAAAACTCTGAATTTGAGCGCCAGTTTTGCCACCACATCCTTCTGGAAAGGTCTCAGGCTGGATTTAGGAGTCCTAGGTTTCAGTTTCAGCACTGCTAAGTGATCTTCAAGATTCTTAGTTTCTTCATCTTTATAATGGGGGCGATGGCGTCCTTTGCATTGGGAGCGGGGCTCAGATGAATTAATGAAGGAAAAAACGCTTTTGTAGAATCCATGACACTTCTGTGTGGGAAGGAAGCGATTAGTAAATCAATTCGAAAAAACAAACAACAACAAAACCGGCCATTTCCTTTAGTGAGTGTGGGCCCCAGACACTGGTTAAAACGGCCGGGATCTGTCTATGGTGCTGAAACAGCGCGGCGCCGCTGGTCCTGTGGGGGCTGTCAGTTGTATTGAAACATTACTTGTAAGTGCACGACACTTCAGGAGGCTGGCTAGTTTTGAATGAACTGGATATTTGCTGGCGGCCACAGGCCCCATCCGGTGTGCTGCCCGCCGTAATATTAGAAAGGAGAGTGAGAGGACAGAGTAAAGACAGAGCGGTGGGGGGCTGTCCCTAGGTCTCTAACCCCATTCTCAAACTTGGGGCACTGTCCACAACGCTCTCCACAGGATACGCCTGTGATCTGGAAGGGAGAGCGAAGCATCCGCGGTGCTGAACTCCGCAACGGCTGGTGGGGAAATCGATAGCTCTGTCCACAGTGCTGAATTCTCGCAGCTAAGAGCCAGCCAAGGCGCAGTCCAGTCCGTGAGGCCTAAAAGCTGGTTGCCGTGCTGGCGCTGTCCTCCTCCGTGGTACTGAAACATCAGCAAAGCGGCCTGGAAAAGGACAAAGGACGAAAGAAGGAGGGACCTACCTGAGCGTCAGCGACCTCGCCCCAGACTCACCGTGGGACCTCGGAGAAGACACTTCTCTAATTGAATGTACTTCCTCATCTTTTAGATGGGGCCACAAGTCCACCCTTGTGTCTATACTGAAAGTCTCTCCCAATCGTCCCAGTAAACCGGTCAGGGAAGGGATGAGAAGATCTAGTTGGATTCCTCCTCTTGTAAATGAGAGTGGCTTCGCTAGCTATCCCCTCCCACCCCCGTCCTAATATTTCGTTAGGCCAGTTGTCCTAGGAAGGGAGCCCTGGAGTCCAGAAGGGAGTGGGCACTGAATCCAGCAACTCTGTTAGAAGGAGCTCCAGCAGCTGGCCTACCTCACTCCCATTATACAGACACGAAAACTGAGTCCCAGGGAGGGGAACAACAATAATAATTATTGAGCTTCTACCATGACAGTGGCATTATGTTAAGTGTTTTAGACACACGTTTTCATAAATCCTCACCACTACGTCTGGAGGTAGCTATTATTTCCATGTCTCAGATGAAAACCAACAGATTCAGACAGGGGTAGACACCCAGACATGATCACACAGGATTCCAAAGGCTTCGGCAGGACTATAACCAGGTCTCTTGGGCTCTAGTGCTGATTTCTGCCCTCCTCACTGTCACCTCCTCTCCGATCTGCCCCCCTGACCCAGCAGCATCCTGCTAGCAAAGTTGAGTCTGGAGGCAGGTGGATTGGTTTCCTTTCTTATCCTGCTGGATAGTATTTCTGCTTCTGAAGCCAATGGTTTTATGTTTTGAGGGAACCAGGTCCCTGGGGTGGCTTCCTCCACCCGATCCCGTCCCCTACCTGTGCTCTGGGGCGGGGAAGTTGAGGGTACCGCTTTAAAAATTCCAGCCTGGGCAAAACTTTGATGATAAATCAAGCGGCAGATCCCTCCGCCACCGCCTCCTCGGGGCGGGAGGGAGGAATGGGAAGGAGGGGGTGCGGCGGCAAGCCGCGCACAGTGGCCTTCCGCGGAAGGGAAGAGTCCCGCAGTCGGAGGCGGCCGGCTGGGCGTGCGCTCGCTACCAGGAGCTGGGGCTGGGCCGGAGCCCGGCGAGGGCTGTGGCCGGGACCGGTCGGGTTCAGCGGGCAAGGGGCAGAGGTCGCAGCCGGGCAGCCAGGCCGCATCCGGCAGGGGACGGCGGGTGCAGGGTCTGCGGTCTCCTGAGCCCCGATGTGAGGCGGCGGCGTCCCTGGCCCGAGCGCGCACCATGGGAGCCCCGCTCGCAGTGGCGCTGGGCGCCCTCCACTACCTGGCACTTTTCCTGCAACTCGGCGGCGCCACGCGGCCCGCCGGCCACGCGCCCTGGGAAAACCACGTCTCCGGCCACGGTGAGTTCGTCGCCGCCCCCGCGGACTTCCCCCACCAAACCCCACCCTGGCTGCGCGCTCCAACTTGGCGCTCCCCAGGCTCGAACCCGCACTCCCGTGGCGGGAATCCCGAGGCGCCCTCTGCCGGGTCCACAGACCTGCCCCCCC
>PVJC01007744.1:0-23861 GCA_004026665.1 Murina feae | reverse complement strand
CATACTCACTTGTGAACACACTTTGCTCACCCACCTCTCCCTGCCCATCTGGCTTTCCCCTTTGTGGGTTTAACCCCAGAGCTGCCCTTGTTCCCTCCTTCTCTACACTTGTCCCTTATGCCCTGGGAAATGTGGGGGTGCGTGAGACTCTGTCTCTATAGAACTGGTAGCCTGGGCTGCATCTGCCCCTGTGGATGGGGAGGCTTGGTGGGAGCCCCTCAAAGACACTGGAATAGTTGGGATCGCTGCTTCCAGCCAAAGGCATGGAAGAGGAAAAAGGATACCAGATGATTTTGTCTGCCTGGGGGGCGGGGGCGCGGGGGGGGGCCAGGAAGCCCCTGCCATCCCTCTGTAGGGTACCACGATTCACCATTATCCTCTGCCTCAGAGGACTGAAATGTGGGAAATCTCAACTCCAGCCTTGGGAGCTGGGGAGCAAGCATTCCCAGCACTAGTTGCCTAAGTATCAGGGCTCTTTCTAGCCCCAGAGGAATCCAAGTTGGCAGCAGAGTTAGATCATCTAAGGCGGCAGCTGTGGGGGCCCCTGTCCCCTGTGAGCCAGGCTGTTCTGTGTGTGTGTGTGGGGGGGAACCAGGGCGCAGGTAAAATGGAGACCCTTCCTCCATCCACTCCTTCCCTGCAGAGGCCCCCACTCTGGCAGGGGGGAAGCTGCAGCACCAGTGCTGGGCACTGTATGCCAGGACTGGGGAGAGGTTTGCACAAAAGGCAGCGAACTGGGTGATTTGTTCTTATGGGAAAGAGTAAGCTCTGGGACAGGGGTGGGGACGCGCGGTGGGGACACATAATGAGAGATGCTTTGGCAGGGGTGTGACGGATGAGTGGGATCCTCCAGGGAGTGTGGGGGCTTCCGAAGCTCTTCTTGGGGTCTCTTTTTGACAGCTGTGACTGCCTGCACCCTCTCTGCCTTACCACATTTGACAGTGACTCTGTGTGTCATTGTGCACCCTTCATATCCCTCATCTAATTTCTACCGATCCGTTTGGAGCAGTGGTAAATAGGAAAACGGTTATGCTAATCCTCAATTTACAGATGGAGAAGCCGAGGCTCAGAGAGGAGACGGGACTTGCCCAAGGTCACACAGTGAATGAGTGGCTGAGCTGGGGCTGGCCCCAGGGTCTGCCGGAAAAGACAGCGCTTTTTCCAGGACATTCATCTCCCTGTCAGATTCCCTCCCGTTCAAGGGAAACTGGGAATTCCTCCTTCTGCTTCCCTCCTTGCTCCTCTCATTTCCTTGGCAAGGTTGAAACTTCCTCTGGGAGGGTTTTCCAAGGAAGGGCTTTCCTGAGTTTGCAGTCCCGAGAGATATGAGGACCGGGGCTCGGAGGTTTGTAGTCACCTATCCCTGAAGCACCAGACCCCAAGGATCTGGGTGCTACTCTCACTCCTGCATTCCAGAGGTGGTCCCCTATAGGGAAGCGGGGTTTGTCCTTTGTGTGGCACTTTCCACCTGACCACTGGTGCCAGGTGTGCTTAGGGACACAGCTCTGTCCACCAGCTGTAATGTCCCTCTGAACCCTGGAAAGGTCAGCTACGTAGCCCAGAGGAAGGGACTTGGGGGGGCTAGATGAAACTGGACTTTTCTCACCCACTGCTGATGTGGCTCTGGGCAAGTGAGTCACCCCTTTGGGGCTCCTTTTGTCCCTCAAGAAACGAGGCCAGGCACCCCTCAGGGGCCAGACTGCCTTTCCCCAGCATCGCAAGGTTCAAAGTCACCAAGCAGTGGCTGCCGAGGAGCTCACACAGCTGCCCCTCTGGGGGGCCAAGTGCCCGCCACCGTAGGAAGGGTTTGGAGCCACTCACTTAATCACAAAAAGAAACTGTTATTAATGATAGTGAGACGCGGTGAATAAGTGGGTCATGTCTAATAAGCCATTTGTGTTCAGGAGGAGAATACCAATTTGATAAAAGCTGTGTGTGCTGAAAAAGCCCAGAAATTGCTGTTTAGCAGATTGGAGCCTGATCGTTCCATTATTCCTGGGCTCCACATGTCCTGGGCTGATTCAGGAAATGTGGCCGGGTTAGGAAGGTGTCTCCATGTCTGCTGTGGGGGTGGAGGCTGTAAGCAGGGGCTCCTGGGGAGAGGCCCACTGACTCCCACTGCTTGCAGGCTGCTTACCTCTCTCTCCAGCTCAATCTGAGCTGAGCCCGGCAGCCCAGCTAATGCCTTCTGCCTGCCTGACTCAGGGTTTGTCACAGGGAGAGCCCGTGGTCAGATGGGTCCTCAAGGACATCTGTCTCGCTTCCCATCTCCTTGTTCCCTCCCTTCAGCCCACTTCACAGAGAGCTTTTTAAAGGCATGAAGAATGAGCTGGGGAATGAATGGTTATGCCTTTTAGGGAGGCCTTGAGACTTTGGAGGCTGGGGTGGTACCGTCAGTGTCTGCTCAGTAAATAGCAGCTATCTTGATTTTTCCTTATCAGAGAGGGTTAGCTCACTGCCATGAGCACAGTAGGGGTGGGAGGAAAGGGAACTAACATTTATGAAACACCTACTGTATGCTAGGTGCTGCCAAATCCTGCCAGTGTTAACTCACTAATGCTGACATTATTCACAGAAGGCTGGTGTTGGGCATAAGAGGATCTTGAGGTTCAGAGAGGACCAATGACTTGCCCAAGGTCGCTGAGCCTGTACAGAGAGCTGGAGGGCTATGCTTAGAATAAAGGGGTGCCTGGCAGTTCTGGGCCTACCTGCTTCAGGACAGCCTTGAGGTGGGCTTGGCAGGTCATGTGACAAGACTTGTTCCCCTACACAGTCCCTACCAAGCACACCTGCTTCCAGCTCCCTAGAGAACTCCTAAGGCAGTGGGTTCCACCAAGAGGAACCAGCTGCTCAGAGAGATGGCAAGATCTTGCTGAGGCCATGGGCAAGTTAGACAAGTCAGCTGGGCTGGACTCCTCCAGGAACCTTCCAGAACTTGCCCAAGGCAAGAGGGTCTTTGTGAGGATCTCTGCAGACCCCCTGCCTTGGAATCACCGGGGAGTTTATTAAATACAGATCCAGCATTTTCCCAGACCCATTGGCCAAAATGACTGTTTATGGACCCTGGAACCTGCATTTTAATAAACTTCCCTGATAATTCTCCTGCAGCCTGGAGTTTGGGAGTCACTGCCTTAAGTACTCACACAGGAACTTGCCGGGGGCCAGGAGCTGTTGGTTTGGTCTGGTTTTGCAAGATAGGGAGAGGTCCAGCGTGGAGTAGGTATGTGGACCCTGAAAGGAGCCCCTGGAGCCTTATACTGCAACAAACAACCATCATCCCACTCCGCCCTGCCACCCCCCACACACACACACACATACACGCACGCACCCAGGCCAGCACCTTTAATTATTAACACCCCCCATGTAGACAAAGATCCTGACTTGGCTGGGCGCTTTGTCCATTGAGTGATTCACTGTCCTGAGGTTCTCTCTGTCGCCAGGAGGGAGCAGTGCGGTGCTGGGGGAGGGGTGGGAGCCACTGGGCCATTTGGCAAACAGCCCGTGTCCTGAAAAATGACTGGCTTTCTCGTGTTCCTGGAGAACTGTTGGTATCTCGCCGTCTGTAAGCTGGATAGTTTGGTGGCTGGGAGATGGAGAAAATTGAATACTGTCTTCCGAAGGTTATGATGTGAAAAATGTGTCCGCCGTTGTCTTGGGTGTTAGTGATTATTCTATCAATTACGCCTGTAAACACTCTGCCTTGGGCTGAGGGTTTCCTGGCATCCTGTGGGGAATTGGCCCTCACAAGCGGTTTTCCCCAAGTCCTTCACACCAATTGGCTTTGACACCTTGCCTATCAGCAGCTCCTGCGGCCTTTCCCCAAGCAAGAGGAACTGCGGGTGGCCAGCAGGATGGGGAATTCTGCTCATCACCATGGTGACAGCAGGGATGTTGGGGAAATCTCCCACAAAGGGACAAGGTCAGGGTTGAGAGTGATCCCTTCCAACCCACCAGCTGCCAGGGCAGGAGATGGAGCACTTGGAATGAATCACTAAGGGTCAGACTCAGCCAGCAAGGCCCCTTGAACCATCTTCCTCAACTCCTTTCACAGAGGGGAAGATGGAGACCATGGACAAGAGAGCATTTCCCTGAAATTTCCTGGGAGGTATTTGACTTTTGGAGTCACCTTACCCAAGTCTGTACAAACAGGGAGAGAAATACATGGAAGCAAATGTCTGAGTGTCACGGGAGGGCCTTAGATGGCCTCATCTCATTTGATCCTCAGAAGAAACCTAAGAGGGGGGTGCTTTCCCTGGAGGGGAGGTTGAAAGGCTTGCTCAAGGCCATGCACGAGGCAAGTGTAGGAGCCTGGATCTGAACCCAGGAATGTGGCTACAGAGTGTGTGCTCACAGTGGTGTGGAGGTCCCCAGAGAGAAGGAGGGAGAGGACCGAGGACCGTGGTGACCTCCACATTCCGCACTGGGTGTGGGAGGGGAGCAGCAGCGGCAAATCTAGGCCAAAACCCTGCCTCAGTGACCTTACAGTTGCCCTGGAGGCTGAGAAAATCAGATGGGGGTGGGGGGAGGAGATGTGACAGTGACGTAAGTGCCCACATTGAGGGTGGGTGTTGGAAAGAGGGGCAAGGTGGTGGCACGAAGCAAGCCCTCCAGGTGCTTGACCATGACTTTGAACTTGAGGGACCAAAGCAGTTATTGATGGGATTATGGCAAGGGTGAGCCTCAAAGGGAATTTGGGGCCAGCGGGGCACACAGGGGCAGAATCTGGGCCCTCTCACCCCCCTGCCTCCGCATTATAATGATTGGGGGCTCCAGGGCAGGGACAGGTCAAGATCCCTCATGTCCTGGCACCCACTACAATACCCAGCACAGGGAGGTGGCAAGGAGTGAACAAATGGCAAGAAGCACAAGGCAGAGGTCTGAGGTCAGAATTCTTAAACTTTTGGTCATTCCTAGTTAATGCACGTAATTTTAATTTCATAAGGAATCCAGTTTTTTTAGCAGAAAAATCACAAGATTGGAACCCTTAATCATCCTACTGCCCATGGCAAGGACATCCTGGGGTGGGTAAGGCTGGTTTCACCTTGCGGTTGGCACACCCAGGCCCAGTCCCCTGGGGTGCAGGAGATGCGCAACCTGGCGGGGAGTGGGTTTCAGGTTGTGTCCTCCGCTCCCAGACCCTGATGACACTCTCCCATCAGAAAAAGGGTGGCGGTCTCACTAGGGGAAGAAATCCACCTCTGCCAGCCCGAGCTGAAACCCTTCCTCAAGTCCCCCTAGGGCCCCTCAGTGGATCGGGTCCTCCCAGAGAGATGATTTTAGGCAGAATGCAGACACACCCCTTCCGTTGTAATAGTTCTGCATCTATTTTCGTGTAGATTAGAAAAATACAGCCAGCACATCAAAGCTATGATTTCACGGATATGATTGCTTAGAACGACAGTAATGGGGATGTTAAAAAAATAGGGGTTAGCTTATAGGAAAACATACACAGGCACGTCATGTGTGGGAATGACAAGACTGGGGATGCGCTGGCCCACAGGTCACCCCTCCCACCTCATGCTCCCTACTTCTCATACTGGGAACCATTGGTTGACCAGCAGCTGCTGCCATGAATTGGAAGTTTAATCATTAATTCATTCATTCAACAAATATGTACCAGGCTTGGTAAGCCATTGGAGACATATCAGCGAAGAAGACAGATAAGTTTCTTGCTCAACTCAACCTATAAAAACATATGCATAAGTGCAAAGTAGCAGAGATGAAGCTCAGCCCGGAGAAGGGCACTCGCCCCCGGGCAGTGAGGGTACTCAGTAGTGAACTGCTCATCACAGAGCGCAGGCATGCTGGACCCCACCGGTAGTTATTAGTTGGAGATGTTACAAAGGGGATTCCTGCTTTATTTCCCAAAGGAGCCAAAACTGGTGAAGTGGGCAGAAGGCGGAACACAGCGAGAGCTTAATAGAGCTCTGTCTGCCACACAGCAATTCAGTGATGGTGCTGGGAGAAGGCCCAGGTGGGCGGAGGAGGCCTGGCCTCGCACAGGGAGGTGGCAGGGGTGGGGTCTTGCTGTCCCTGTGTTCAGGCATGAGCACAGTGACTCCTTTGTGACTTCACTTCAGCTCCGAGGTGAAGTGCTAGAGTTGAGGCAGGGAAATGGGCCCTGGGTTTTTATCCACCCTCCCCTGCTCCACATTCTGGGTGGCTGGCAGGTCCTTGCCCCTCTCTGGGCCTCAGTTTCCCCACCTAAACCATGCTGAGTTCGCCCAAGCTCAAAGTACATAGAATTCTTCCAAGCCCCATCCTTTGTCCTCCAATCAGCAGGTGAGGATGGGGCCGGTGGCAGAATTCCATCCAGCACTTGGTGCTCAGCTCCCAGTGGCCCTCAGGGGTTTGTGAACTGAAGTACCAGCCAGGGCTCATCCAGCATGTTCTGTGCCTACCCCTTCGCCTCCCCCCTCTCATGTAACCCTCATCGGCCCTAGGAGGAGAGCACTCCCGTTCTACGGAGAGGGCACTGAGGCTTCTGGGGGTGGTGCCACTTGCCTCAGGGCACACAGATGTTGACTGGCAAAGCCAGGCTTGAGCCCAGCTTGTGGGACTGCAGAGCTGGAGCTCTTGGCCGCTCATCTGTCCGCTCCTGGCTGCCAAGCAGGTGAATGTGCGGGCAGGTGCTTTGAACCGGAGCGCGCTCTGGCTTCATCGGGTCCTCTCGGGGTTCCCAATGCCAACATGCTGAGGCCTGGGCCTGGCTGAAAGAGCAAGGGTCCAAGAGTCTAGGCTCCTGGATCTAAGGCCGGCACAGTGGGTGGGGCGTGGTGGGACCCGGGGTCATGCATGTGACCCTGGGCGCACCTGCCTGGGTATTCCAGGAGGGGCTGGCGTTTCTGTCGGAGCGAATGTGTGGAGTGTGTTTGGGTGAGAAGGAGCCTGGGTGGTCCTTTAGCGTCCTGGCCAAGCTGGTGTCCTCTGCCCAGCAGCCTTTGCTTTAATGCCAGCCTCCCTGCCTTCAATGCCAGCCTCCCTGCCTTCAATGCCAGCCTCCCTGCCTTCAATGCCAGCCTCCTCCCCCCAAAGAAAAGCTGTTGCCCTTGGGACAGAGCATAGAGGCTCTGGGAGCATCTGTATCTGGGAGAGGGGGCCTCACTCAGAGCTATCAATCAGGGGGGCTGACAGTGCCCATCTGTGGCAAATGCTCTGCTGTCCCTCGTTCTGAGTCTTTCTCTCGCGTGGTTTGTCTCTCTCTCTCTCTCTCTCTCTCTCTCTCTCTCTCTCTCTTCTTCCTCTTTTGCTATCTTTGTCTTTTAATTTCTCCCCATCTTTCTTTGTTCCTTTCTCTGTGTCTGCTGTATCCATTTCCCTCCCTCTTCTCACCTCTGTCCTCCTTTTCTCTGCCTCTCTGTGTACACATGCGTGCGCGCACACACACGCATGCACACACCCTCTCTTCAGATGACTTCTCGGATTATACATACGCATATTCTGTGTATCATAATGACTTCCACATGGACAAGGCACTCAAGAAATGTTAGCTGAATGAATGAAGTAACAGAAGAATGAACGACCAAATGGTGAAGCTACAAGGGACACTGGGACTCATGCGGACTAGTGGCTCCTAACTGTTTTGGAGAACACAATCCTCTTCACAATCTGATGAAAACTGGATTGTTTCCTCAGAAAAAAATACCATGTTGTTTTGCTGAGGGTTTGTTGAGGTGCCAAAGCCCACCTGTGGTCCTTAGGAGAAGCAGCCTTCATTTCACCAGTGGGGAAACTGAGGCCCATGGAGGAGGCAGGGCTGACCCCAAGGGCAAGTGTGCAGCAGGGCCAGGCGTCGTCCTGGAACCTTCCCCTCCCCCACAGTCCTCTCACGTGACCTGCGCAGCCCCTGGAATGAAACCTCATTCACTTTCCCCATCAAGACCTTGGTGAATGAGTGTCTTCAGGGGGCAGGTGTTGGGGAGAGACAGTGGAGGACAGAAAACAGAGATGGGAGCCCAGGAAATGCAAGGGAAGGTGAGTCACCCCAAAGGAGGTACGTGGTGCAGTCAGGGAAGACTTCCTGAGGGAAGTGGTCTCTTTCTCAGCCAGTATCCAGGGACCTCCGGGGCTGAGAGCCTGGCCTGACTTCCTGGGTCTGGCAGGGGCTTCATTTGGAGAGTCATGTGTATCTGGCAAAGCAGATTGTAGAACTTGGTCTTGATCTCCAGGGCAGGGGAAGCCGCAGAAGATTCCTGAGTGGGGAGGGAAAAGGTGTGGCTGGTGCTTGGGTGGGAATGGCCGTGCAAGTGGAGCATGGCAAGGGACTTGGAGGCTGGAGCGGCTGACGGAGGAGGAGCTGCTCCCTGCGGAAGGGGCTGAGTTTGTGGGCTCAGGATGCTGGGCTGGCCGCAGTGTCCAGGGCATGATGGAAACGTGGGTGTGTAGCGAGGGTGCCTGGCTGTATAAGTACACTGGTGCTCTGCCTAGTGCTTGAGCACACCCAGCTCCTTCCTCCTCAGGGCCTTTTCCCCGAGCATTTTCCTCCCCTGGCAGCCTCTTTTCTGACCTCTCCTGCCTTCTAACTCTCTCCTTCAAGCTTCATGTAGCTCCTCAGAGAGGCCCATGACCTCCTGTCAGAACCTCATCCTAACCACCCCTTGAGGCACCCCAGGTGTCATCAACATATCCATCTTGCAGAGGGGAAACTGAGGCCTACAGATTTGCAGCGGGCCAGGGGCCCCACACCTAGTTCAGAGCAGGGGGGCAAAGCCCAGACTTTGTTCCCTCCCAGCATGGCATATGAAGGTGCCTCTTGGAGTTGGGGGTCTTGATTGACCCCCTTTCTTAGAACCCTCAGGCTTGGTTCCCTGCTGAGGGCAGGGAAGGCAAGAGCAGGGGGCAGAGTGTCTGTTTTGCTTTGTGAGGTTTTAAAAAAATTATTTCCAGCCTCGGAGGCGGCAGCAATTACGACCAGCTCACAGGGGAGCTGTTTGCTGGCTGTCATCGGCCAGAGAAAGGGTCTCTAATGGAGGCCGGCGGCCAGAGCGCATGGCAGTGGAAATAGCGCTCAAAACGAAGCAGCACTAATGGTCCCAGGCAGGCAGAGGCAAGGGAGGGGGAGGGCAGGCTGGCTGTCAGCTGACAGGAGGCCACAGGAGCAGGGGCTGAGACGCACCAGCTGGTCTCTTTATGCCCCTAGAGACCCAGGAGCCATCCCTGAACTCCAGCTTAGGTGCTGGGTGCCCAAGCCCCACCCCGCTCTGCTGCTGCTGTTAAATCCCCTCCCAGGCAGAGGAAACAGTAAGTGCAAAGGCCCTGGGGAGGGGCAGAACCATTCAACTAGTTCTAGAATAGTCCTTGCGTTTGAAAAGGCAAAACTAGTTTTCTAGGTGAGGAAAAGGAGGTGGGAGCTTTGAGGACAGGGAAGCTGGAGTAAGACCTCCCAGGAGAGGCAGCAAGAATAGTAGCCTGGTCATCACCACCATGATAATGCCCCACGGAGCCCACTGTTGTGATAGACACAGGTATGTATGAGCCTGTTGAGTCCCCCAGCACCCATTTTACAGATGAGGAAACTGAGGCTCAGAGGTTGGCCCACCACGAGAAAGTGTAGTCGGGGTTCAAATCTGGCTCCGCCTGAGCTCACATATTTACTGCTGCAACTTTGAGGTTTCCCAAGCACACCTGGGCAGGAGTGGGAGGGGATGGGAAGTGGGGGGCTGGGCTCCACCCAGGCCAAGTTCGGCAGGGAAGGGCAGCGTGGCGCTCTGCTCTCTGCCTGTGCCTTCCGGGAGCATCCCTGGGATCTGCCTCAGTTCTCCCCTCGTCTTGGTCTCTGCACCTGGCTTTCTGGTGCCCTCATCCCTGCCTCTCCCCTTCTGCTCTGTCCTCTGTGGCTTCACCCAGGGTGCCTCCCCACATCTCTCACTCTCCTTTCTCCTCACTGGATCGGCAGGGGGGGGGGGAGGTGCTCCTTTCTAGGGTTCTGGGACACCTGCTTATCCCTGTGGCTGATGCATCCTCCTCTGCTTCCTCTGTTCACCCCCTCTCTGCCTCTGGCAGGCAGCCTGGATGAGTACATGTCTGGGCTTTGGGGTCAGACACTCATGGGCTCCAATCCTGGCCCCACTCAACCTCTCTGAGCCTCACTAGCCATCGGTGCAATGGGCTCACCCACTGACTTGGCAGGCTGTGCAGGTGAGAGTGAGGAGAGATGCCGTGTGTCTTCCCCCCTCCCCGGATCCCTGCACGTTCCCACACTTGCCTCTCTCCCTCCCAAACCCGTTCCCTCCCTGTAGCTCAGGCGTGTGGGAAGCGGAGGCGGGAATTCCACGGGGGAAACCTGCTCAACTCCCACACTCCTGCAAGTGCCAGGATATCTTCACTCTCCTCAAATCTTCCTAGATTTGCAGTTGCAGTTCCACTGCCATCTCCCTCCATATGTGCCCGTGGCCTTGGGCGGCACCCTGCCCCCAGGCCCAGGTGCCAGCACTGCCCTCCTAGCTGTGTCAGGGCTGCCTGGCAGGGACTCCTGGCAAGTCCTCACCCTCTCTGTGTCTCAGTTTCCCCGCTTGTTAGGAGAATGAGGACAGTGGCTACTTTCCAGGTTTTGGGGGGGATTCAGTGAGAGATTTTATTTTGTTCAGGAAACAATTCTATAAAAAGGAATGAAATATAATGTGCTACAATGTGGATGAACCTCGAAAACATTATGCTAAGTGAAAAAAGCCAATCCCGAAAGACCATAGACTTTTCGATTCCATTTATGTGAACTCTCCAGCTCAGGCAACTCCATAGAGACGGGAGGCAAGCCGGTGGTTGCCAGGGGCTGGGGAGTGACCGATTAATGAAGAGAGGGGTGGGGTGTGTGTGTGTGTGTGAAATGTTTTGGGACAAGATGCAGGGGTTTGTTACACAATACTATGAGTGCACTCAATGCCACTGATTTGTTACTTTAAAAGGGTTAATTTTGTGTTATGTGTATTTCACTTAAATTGAAACTAACTAACTAAATAAGGAAACACCTCCATTGCACACACTCTGTGCCAGGCAGCCCACTTTATAAATCTTAACACATTTAATCCTTACAACAACCCTCTGAGGTAGTTACTATTATCCCCATTTTACAGATGAGGACATTGAGACACACCATCACCAGGTACTTAGTGCATAGTAGGTGCTCAAAAACGTTAGCTATTTGAATTTTTATTCGGCTGAGCGGGGGCCCCGCCTGAGTGAATGTGCATGTGTGTTTCTGAATCTCACCAGGGAGTCGAGCCACCAGTGACTGAGACTCCTGTCCCGAACCCTGAAACAGGCCCTTCACGTGTATTAGTTCATGAAAGGCTCAAAATCAGCCTTTAAGCCATGACACACGTAGGACCCAAAGCTCAGAGAAGTGAAACAACTTACACAAAGCCACACACCACGTCAGGGTGAGCTGCAACTTGCATCTTCACCTATAAATCCTGGGCTCCAGCCACCCTGTTTCCTCTCTTTCCTCCTGGGTCCCTTCCCCCTTAAGCCCACACATCAACACTCCTGTGCACAGAGCATGGTCTGAGGACGCCCAGGCTGCAGACATGAACAAGACCTCCGATTTTGTGGGTCAGGAGGCCTCCGATGTCCATCCAGGGGGTGGGGTGGGGTGGGGTGGGGGGGTGAGGGAGTGGGAGGGGGTGGGGGAATGGGGAGTTACTCCCCACGTAGAAGAGTAAACAGCTCCCACCAGGGCCAGCGTTCCTTTGATGTCTCCTATCTCATTTAAAATTCATAAATTCTGTGTTGTGTTCCATAATGTATTCGTGTTTGTTTTAAGATGGAAATAATGTTCTCTCCCCGTTTGGAGGAGGGAAATCAGTGCCTCGGCAAGTGCCATAGGGCGGCCTCCATTCGTTCCTTTGTTCCTTGGTCCTGTGAGCGCCCACTCGGACCTCCTGCTCCTAACGTAGGTGTCAGGCCTCACCACGTGCAAGGCACGGGAGCCCTGTGGGGACAGCCAGATGGGAAGACTCGGGAGGGTTCTGGTAGGTGAGTGGCTGGGAAGCCTCCCCAGTGGCAGAGGGAGCCAAAGCCGGTGGGGGGTGGGGTTGGAGGTGGCTGCCCACTGGGGTCCGCCTTCAGCAGGACCTGCATCCATACCCCCTCTCCTCAAGAAGAACGTCTCTGCTCAGTGAGGCTTTGAATTTGACACCTCACTCTCGCCTGTCCCCTTGTTAATGAGAGAAACGGAGATGGAGGCTTGCAGCCTCCGATCAACAGCCTTTCCTGGCTAGAATTTACAAACGCTGTTTGGTTTTCATCGTGTTTATTTTTACACTTACCCTCTATTTATGGCAAGTGATGCTGATTTTCTGTTTATGGCAGTAATAAAAGTCTCCTTTTAAGCTGAGTTTTTTCAAGTAAAAAGGGAAAGAGGCTTTGAAAATAAACATCAAGTAAATGACAGTGCAGGTGGTACAGGAACTGTGCAGCAATCGTGAGGGTGGTCCCCAAAAGGTTGAGCTTGGGCAGCCCTCTCTCTGGTATGTCCTTTCTTGTTCTGAGCTCCCCCTGACTGTTCAAACCTCACTCAAGTTCAAGCATGCCCCCTCCTCCGAGAAGCCTTCCCCGACTCTCCAGGCACACACAGGCTGGCCTTGACCCCTCCTCGCACTGGCATTTTGCACAGCTATGTGACTAGTGCACACCCTGGACAACTGTACCTGGGGATCTGGTTTCAGTCCTGGCCACTCGTTGTCCACACAACAGTCCCTGGCGTGTGTCTCCCGTGGACTGTGGGCTCCCGGCGGGGCAGGGCCCGATCTGAGCCTTTTGGAAGCCCAGCAGCACAGAGCCTGTCCCTGTGGGGGGTCATTTCCCGAGCTGCTGCCGCACGCCCAGACCAGCGTGTCTCCACTCAGCACTGCAATCCTGCAAGCTTTTGTACGAGATGCCTCCCTCTCCACTTCTGGAGAAGAGGAAATTTGTCCACTCCAAGATGAAACAACCTTTCATCGACTCACAGCCTCGATTCCTCTTGCCGCAGGCAGCCTGCCAGGGCCCAGGAGGAACAAAGAGAACACTCAGTGCCTCCCCTGGCCCATCCCTGGGTGGGTGGGTGGGGGGACTCTGGCTTCCCAGTCCTTGGGGGCTTTTCAACTTTCTGGCTTGTGGGCTTCTCTCAGGAGGATGCCTCACAGGGTTGATGGGGCTGCTCCATGGATCCCAAGGTTGGACAGGGCGGGGAGCTGCCGGCATTTGTTTCTTCCCATTTCATTCTTGGTTGCACTTCGCATGGCAACTTCATGGGCCTCTGGGGAGCTGCCAGCTTGCCTATCGGTTTGGCTGAGCTCATGTTGGCCAAGCCAGCTAGGGCGCCAATGGTCGTGAAGGCCACAGGGAGGAAGGGTGAGGAGGGGCTGTCCTGCTGGGGCTCGATCAGGACCTCTCGGGTTGCCTGTGCCCATGTGTCTGTCCCCATCCTTCTTATGAGTGCAGTCTCCCCGGAAACTAGTCTGGCAAATAGTAGGTGCCCAATAAATGTTGCATGAATGAATGACTGTATGAATGAATGATGTCTATCTTTTTTGTTTTCTTTTTCTTACCATCTCTAACTTAAGTTCTCTGGGTTTCTGTCTCACCTTTCTCACTTTCTTTCTTTATAAACTAGATTTTTTATTAATTATTTCAGAGAGAAAGGGAGAGGGAGAGGTAGAAACATCAACGATGAGAGAGAATCATTGAGCTGCCACCTGCATACCCCATACTGGGGATTGAGCCTGGAACCCGGGCATGTGCCCCGACGGAGGAATGGAACCGTGACCTCCTGGTTCATAGGTCGACACTCAACCACTGAGCCATGCAGCCGGGCTGTTTCCTTACTTATTCAACAAAAGCCTAATAGGCCCTCCTTGTGCCTGCTCCATGCTGGACGATGCAGGGGCCCTGTCCTGGGGAAGCTCCCAGGCTGGGGGGAGACACAGACACTCAGTATCTACCTCTAACACATTCTAGTGGGACAGGGAGGGGAAGACTCGGAGACGCAGGGACACGAAGGAGGGCCCGGGCAGAGAGGTAGCCAAGGGCCTGCAGGGCACCCACCCTGGTTCTCTCTGCTCTCTTCCTTTGCCTCTCTCACGCTCCAGCTCGCCTTGGTTCCCCTGACCAGGTGCTGCCCCCGCCACCAGTCTCCCTGCTCTTGTTCTGGCAGAGATTGATGGGTGGGCTGGGGTCTAATTCCTGCAGGCTTCCTGGAGGAAGCAGTCTCAAACCAGAGCTGTGAAGATTGGAACAGCAGGGAAGACAGTACAGAGGGAAAGGAGACTTGAGGCTGAACCAGAGGGTCTGGGATGGGGAATCTGAACTCAGAGACAAAGGGAGCTGGGGCCTGGGCTGGGATTGCCGTTGTCGGACAAACCCCTTTGGGGCCTACTGAGTCCCACTGGTTGTTTGGGGGAGAACTGAGGAAGCAGAGGAGATACAGGACTGATGGTGGGGCCAGGTGTGAATGAAATGCAGATGTTGTGTCCACTACATAATCCAATGAGGCTGTAAGGAAGCAACTTTAAAATCTTTCTTGGGAGAGAATTTTGAGCTAGAAGGTGAGAGAAAGCAGTGCTGTTTCTTGAGCACCTACTATGTGAATGAGGCATATGTTGCCTTGTGTAATTCTCCCCTGCATCCCCTCATTCTCTGCTTTGTGGGATAAAGAATCTGAGGCTCAGGGAGGTAGACAGACTTGTCCGGTTACACAGCTGGGGTAGAGGAAACAGGTCTTGAACCCAGACCTGAAGGCAAAGCCCTAAGTATTGCAGGGTCTGGAGGGTTCGGGAGAAGGTCAGGCCCTGCTCTTTTTTTTAAATATATTTTATTGATTTTTTTACAGAGAGGAAGGAGGGAGGTTAGAGAGCCAGAAACATTAATGAGAGAGAAACATCGATCAGCTGCCTCCTGCACACCCACCACTGGGGATGTGCCTGCAACACGGTACATGCCCCTTGACCGGAATCGGACCTTTCAGTCTGCAGGGTGACGCTCTATCCACTGAGCCAAACCGGTTAGGGCAGACCCTGCTCTTGAAGGGCGGGAAAGCTCTTCCAGGTCACCCCTGCTTTCCAGAAGCCAAACTGAGGGGCTGCACTAGTGCCACAAGCTCTTTCCTACAGGGGATGCCCTGATAACTGGGTCTGGGGTATTAAGTACACCCCCTCCCCCAATTAAAAGCAGAAAGGAAGATGTTGCATACAATCGAGCCTCCTCCTCCTTTCCCAGCAGAACCCGCATTTGCGGACAGTGGTTTCAATTGCCTTCCCAGCAAGCCCAGTCCTGCTCGGGCCCTGGGGCTGAGGAAAACACAAGAGTGTCCTCAAAAATCTGTAATTGTGCCCGCCTCCCCAGGGGCTGGCTGTGAGGAGTTCCTGGCAGGGAGGAGGGCTCAGGTTCAGGAGGAAGTCAAAGAGGAGACATGGATTTTATGTCCTAAACTCATCAGGGATGCTAATGTGGAGATTGGGGGTCTGGGTGGCTGGAGGGAGGAGGTGGGGGTGGGGAATCAGGAAGAGGAGCTGCAGGAGCAAGTTCTAGAAATTATAGGCTTCCACTCTAGAGCCCTCTAGAACTGGGTGCAAATGTAAGGTGACCAGATCTTAACATTGGTAAAGCGGGACACCATTGACGCAGGGGAGGGGGGGGTGGGGGGAGTGGGGGGGGTGAGGGGTGCTTTTTAAAATTATTATTATTACTTAAAATATTACAAAGAGTAGTACTTATGTCTCTTTCCAAAAATCGGGACTTTTTTAAAATGCCGCGGGCCGCGGGACAAATTGTTAAAAATCGGGACTGTCCCGCCAAAAGCAGGATGTTTGGTCACCTTATGCAAATGTAACTACCTACTCATTCTTATCCTCTCTGAGCCTCAGTCTTCCCACCTGGAAATGGGCATCACAGTGATCACACCTGCTCCTTAGCATGATGGGAACATGAGAAAATGCGTGTAAAGGGTTTGGCTCCGTGCCTGCCACAAACCACGGACTCTGTTTATTAGAGTTGGTTATTGCGTCATCAGAATCAGGGCGGGTCACCTACCAGTTTCTGGATGTTTCACTCACAGGGTTAGAAGAGGGAGCAAGAACCTCTCGCCAGTGAGCGCTGCCGCTTTCGGGGGGAGGTGGGAGGAAGTGGCTGCCCTTGTCCGAGTTAGGAAGCGGATGCAGGAGTGTGGAGCCTGGTGGCTGAATTTCACCCCATAATTCGGACCAGATTCTGAGGCTGATGGACCCTTGGGTCTTGGTCACAACTGCTGGTCAGATGTGGTGAATCTTGGGCAAGTCATGTCATCTTCCTGAGCCTCGTTTTCCTCACCTGTCGAATGCGAGGGAGTGCGTTAGGGTGGATTAGAGACAGTATCTGCCTGGTGCTAGGATGCTCAGTGAATGGTGTGCTTTTTCTTCTTCTTCTTTTTTTTTTTTAAAAAAAAGCTCTCTGGCTTTCCCTTCTTATTGCCTTGGCTCACAACACCCCCTTTCTTCTTGCCTCTGCCACTCATCTTTCAGGGCCCAGCTGACATGCCACCTCCTCCTTCCTCAAGCTTCCCTTCCCCCAGTAGCAGTGACCCATCCCTCAGATGGTCTGAGCTGGTGGGGTTCTCCAACCATAAATTCTAATCCCCATTGTACAGAGGAGCAAATTGAGGTTCAGAGAGGAGGAAAGGTTCTCCCAAAGTCACACAGCAAGTCTTCGGCTCAGTTCTCCATTCCCGGCTCCCAGTCCTGCACTCGCGGCGCCTTCTCCAGTACCCAGCTTCTCCCTGAGTGAAGGGTCCCCGGTGGTGGGTCCTTGGGGCGGTGCCTGGAACAGGCCTTCTTGTTGCCACCGGTGAGCAGGGAGACTCAGACACGCCATCCAATGTCCAGAGCCTCAGTTTCCCCACTTGTCCTGAAGACATACTGCCTCCTTTACCACTCAGGTGGGAGCCAATGGATCCTGAGGGGCCCTTCCCCACCCCACCCCACCTAGGCAGTTCCTAGGAAGGTCCGAGGGGATCAGAGAGAATCTGGGACCAGAGCCCACAGCCACAGCCAGCTCACTTGGCCTCATGAGTTCTTGGAGCCAGACTCTCCGTCTTCTGATCAAAAGTGACCCTGTACCCACTCCTGACGCAGGACTGCCAGGGAACACCTCCTCTAGGAAGCCTTCCGGATGGCCCCAGGCTGGGTCACATGTCCCCTCTGTGCCTGCCGAGGCCTTGCACTCAGAATAAAACAGACCCCCTCTGGCCCCACAGCCCTTCCTTCCACTTGTGTTTCTGCCCTGCTGGGTTTGGCCTCCAGGGCTGCAGTGGCAAGATGGGGCCGGGTGGGAGGGCCGACAGAGGCAACATTCCTGGGTGACTGCTCCACTGAGCATTGGGGTTGGGAATAACCCGGGAGGGGGCTGGAGTGCAGGCGCCTGGAGAAATCTGGAAGAACTGATGGACAGACAGCTTCCTTCCCGGCCTCCTGGCCTCCTTGCTCACACCTTGCAACCCCGCCTCCTCTGACCCATTGCTCCCTCGTGAGCCTCCGGTGGTGCCACAGGCTCTGGGACAGAAGCCCGGCTCCAGTGGGGCATTCAGGGCCCTGGGCCAACTCCCCCCTTCTCCCCCACCCCCCACCCCCCGTCTTGCCAGTTGCTGCTGCACACCCCTCGCTGACTTCTCCAGGGGCCCACCTCTCCACCTCCCCCCCACCAGCTGTGCCCGTGGCCGGTTTCCTGAGCCCCGGCAACTCCTCCCCGTTTTTCCGCACAGCCCTGTTCACAGAGACGCCCCACGACATGACGGCGCGGACGGGCGAGGACGTGGAGATGGCCTGCTCCTTCCGCGGCAGCGGCTCCCCCTCCTACTCGCTGGAGATCCAGTGGTGGTACGTGCGGAGCCACAGGGACTGGACTGACAAGCAAGCGTGGGCCTCGAATCAGGTACTGCGCCCAGAACTGGCCCCGGGGGGGGGTGTCTCTGCCCCTCATCTCTTCTGAGGGTCTGGGCTCCCGCTCTGTCCCCTGCAGCACCCACCTCCCCTCCCCCCCCTTCTTCCTGAAATGGAGGCTTGGTTTCTGGCAGGAGGCAGAGTCTGGCTGAGCTCTTGGGATGGGCACCACCAGAGAGCCCGCCATAGAGCACAGAGTGCAGCCATGGGCAGCTACACTTCCGTGTATAGGTGGGGAAACCAAGGCAGAAGGACAGAAGCCGGCTGCAGGTGATCTGATTCACCTCCCGCCCCTTCTCTGAGCTGAAGGACAGCTGTGTTGAAAGGCCCCTGCGACACAGCAGACACTGTTGCTAGTTCACGAGCACCAGGCATGGCCCCTTCCACACACGTGCAGGCACACCCCTGTGGCCGGCCGGCCTCTGTGCATGCATTTGCCTCCAGGCACCAGCATGTTCATGTGTGCCCGCCACGGGACCAGAAGCTGTGGATGTCCCCGCCCACACACCCGGGCACACACCACCCCTGCCACCAGCCCCACTGCCAACTGCCAACCCCGTGACTCTGAGGGTTTTCTGTGGACAACAGAGCCTGCTGGTCAGCGAGGCCGGCTGGAGGAGCACCCCGCCTAGAGCCACAGGAGTTGGCGGATAGTCCCCCAGTGGCCTCACCCCTCAGCTGGGAGAAACGAAGAGGTCTGTGTGCTCTCCTGAGGTGCCCAGTGGGAGTAAGTTTCAGCTGCCCACGGTGGGTACTGGATTGATGATGCACCAGCACTGACCTCCTCCCTTGCTTGTCCCCCTCACGCACTCCGCTACTGGTGTGTCCTGGGATCACCTCCTAATAAGCTACTTGCACTCAAGTCTTTGTCTTGGGGCTGCATCTGGGGGAACCCAAGCTGAAACTCTTTTATTGTCACACTGTGTATATGCAAATGATATGCAAACATACCCTTTCTGTCCACCCACTCACATAGGAACACAGCCATTCGCACACCTCCCTGTGCACACATGGGGGTGGTCACACATTCTCCAGGTTCAGGAGAGAGCCTCTCACATAGTCACAGATGCCTGCTCAACTCTGTCCTGCTCCTGGGAGTGGGACTCCAGTGCTCAGAGAGAGCCCTGAGGCCGAGGTGCTGGTCTTTGCAGCTGAGTCCCTCCGGGCCAGCTTGCAGGGAACAGGCTCCGACAGTATCTGCTGCAGACACTCTCGTGTGTGTGACATACCTGAAAATACAACCCCTTCACAGATACAGACGCAGGTGCACAGACAGGCACACCACGCAGACTCACGGTTCTGCCTTCACAGGTACGCACCCCATTTATCCCCAGATACAGTCAGTTTTACCCCGACTCACTTCCTCTTCCTGAGGAACCCCCACTCTGGATCCCAGGGTCCCCAGAGTTCACCTACTGCTAGAATCTTAGCAGTTGTCCGAACCCCCACCCAGTGGTGCTAATGGCTTCTCTCTGCTTTCTCCGCCCCTCCTGCTCCCAACAGCTAAAAGCATCTCAGCAGGAAGACGCAGGGAAGGACGCCACCAAAATAAGTGTGAGTTCTATAATGACTTCTCGCAAGGGCTCTAATGGAGGACACAGCTGTAATTTAAAAAAAAATTTTTTGGTCCAGTACCGCAGGGAGCTTGGGCAAGAGGATGGAGAAGAAAAACAAGGGGGAGGGGGGAGGGGAAATGGCTCTGATCTGTTTTTTAAAAGCTGGAGATTTTTCAAGTTCATTGAATGACAGACACAAAAAATGACAGGGGGAGAGAAGACGCGTTCCCTCCTGTCGGGAACCAAGGCTGTGTGCATCCCTGATGCTTCATGTCTGTCTCAGCAGCATTTTTTGTTTGGGGAACCAACAGGGTCTAATGAGACTGAGCTGCCTTTTTTCGACCCGTCACGACTGACAGCTGCAGCCTCTCACGATCACTTGCCTCCTCTGGCTCCGGGGGCGAGGCAGGTGGGGGAGCTGGGCCAAAGATTTGAGGACTAGCGAGGCCTTTTATGCATTTACTCATTTTATCATTGCTCCACCTCCATAGGGAAGGGCAAGCATTCGCCCATTGTACAGGTGGGGCAACTGAGGCCTAGAGACATGCTAAAGGGCATGGTGTGACTGAGCTGACTCCAGTTCTTTGTAGGCTATGCTGGAACCCAGGGAGGTGGGGACCCAGAGAGAGAGTGACAGATTTTGTGGTGGAGGGGCACCCAAAGAAGTACCTGGGAGAGGCAGGCAGAATTGAGAAAGGAGGTGACAGGGACTGAGCAGAAGGGACGGCCTGGGGATGCATGTGGCCTTGAGACCAGGCTGGGATTGCACATGGGGCAGGAGGTCATCCTGGCAGGAAGCCAGGAGCCCACACCAACACACTCAGAAAATGCAGGTGCTCAGGGGTGTGGGCGTGTACGTGTGGCGTGTGGCCTCCAAGTTCATTCTTCTGCTGCTGCTTCCACAACTTTTCAAGGACTTGGGAGCTCAGGATCCCAAAGGTGACTAGACACAGACGCACCGAGGAGCCACAGCAGAAGTCACAGTGTCGGGCAGGCACTGGGACGGAAGAGGTGGCAGAGTGGAGGCAGGAGGCCTGGGACGAGGCTCCCACAGCTCCTCTGACAAAGGGTGGGCAGACAAGAGGGGAGGAGAGGGCCATAGAAGCATCATTTGTGCTGTTTGCTGCAGGGCCTTTCAGAATTGGGGTCTAGAAATTTGAGCCTTTTCCAGCTTAGGGTGGATGCTGGTCCACCCCTCTCCACCCCCCGGCCCCTCACCCTCACCCTCTCTGCCAAGGGCACATCCATACGTGATGTCCTGTTTCTTGCTCAAACACCACCTGATAAGTCCAAACAGGTAGAGGTCTCTGTGTATTTATACACCCTCGTTCGCAACTCTCTCTCTCCTGTGATTTTGTTTGGGGTTTAAGGAGCATCTCAGGCAAAGGAGAGAATAATCTAATTGATTTTAGAGGATTAGAATTAGAGGCTGCTGGCCCCACGTGAGGAGAATGCGAAGATGCTAATTAGATAATAAAATAAACGTGCTCAGAGTGACTGCACAGCCACTCTCCCCGCACCTTGGCCCCTGATTTCCTGCACCAGCTGGGGCTCTCGGGGTTTGGTTGGGGTCTCACTGACTGCTCCTCCTGCAGACAGCGTCACACACGTGACTGCTCTTAAATACACGGACCTTTAGTTGGCGGCACCATCAGCAGATGCCCAGCCTGGTTTCCTGAAGTCCAGGAGGAGCTCAGACTTTTCCTGTTGCCTTCAAGGCTCTGGGCTCCCTGCTCACCCTCTGGGCCAGTGATTCTCAACCTTCTGGCCCTTTAAATATAGTTCCTCATGTAGTGACCCAACTATAAAATTATTTTCGTTGCTGCTTCATAACTGTAATGTTGCTACTGTTATGAATCGTAATGTAAATATCTGATTTGCAGGATGATCTTAGGCGACCCCTGTGAAAGGGTCGTTCGACCTCCAAAGGGGTCGCGACCCACAGGTTGAGAACCGTTGCTCTGGCCTGTCTCATCTTACCTGACCCGGCTCCCCTGCCCCTCCCAACCCTACTGCCTTTCTGCCTTCTCACAGGCCAGTCCCTGTCTGTTCCTCTCTCTTCCTTTAGCACTGAAGTTAGGAAGCCTTCCTTGACCCTGTGACTCAGCGGGCATCTTACTTTCCCCTGCTGACTGCATCTCCTTTTGTAATTACCCATTCCTGTGACTCACCTGGAGACAGTAGAGCTGAGCTGTGCCTGCTTGATTCACTGTTACAGTTCCAGAGCCTAGCACAGTGCCGGGGTGGTGTGGCTCAGTTGGTTGGGCATCATCCTGTGTGCTGAAAGGTTGCTGGTTCGATCTCCCGTCAGGGCACATGCCAAGATTTTTGGGGTTGGTCCCGGTAGGGGGTGTGCAGGAGGCAGCTAATCGATGTTACACTCTCACATTGATGTTTCTCTTTCTTTCTCCCTCTCCCTTTCTATCTCTCTAAAAATCAATAAACTATTCTTTAAAAAAATTATCAAATGGCTGTTACACATACATACACACCCTCAGGCCATCGGGGGCATAAACTCAGACAGGTTTTGATACATGGACACACGGACGTGACATGCATCCCATGCCAGGACATGTATGTGTACAGGTGATGTGAAGGAGCGAAGGACTCGTCCAGGGCTCCACTCCTTCACGTCCAGCAGAACCCAGGCGCTGTTCCGGCCCAACAGTTTCATGTCTCTTACAATCCCAATTTTAGTGCAGTATCTCCTGTTATTTATTTATTGTTGCTAATCCTCACCTGAGGATATTTTTTCCATTGGTTTTCAGAGAGTGGAAGGGAGGGAGGCTGGGAGTAGGGGTGGAGCAGAGAGAGAGAAAGAGAGAGAGAGAGAGAGAGAGAGAGAGAGAGAGAGAGAGAGAGAGAAACATTGATGTGAGAGAGACATTAATTGGTTGCCTCCTGCAGGTGCCCCAACTGGGGCTAGGAATTGAACCTGAAGCCCAGGTATGTGCCCTTGACTGGGAATTGAACCCAAGACCCTTCAGTCCACAGGCCAACACTCTAACCACAGAGTCTAACCGACCAGGGCAATATCTCCTGATTTTTAACTATTGGGACCTAATTTGATTTTTGGAAACACCCTGGGAGCCAGACAATGCAGCCCACAGGAGAGGTAGTGCTGGAAACTGTTCTCACCAACTTTGGTTGCTCTGAAAGGTCAGAGCTATGCACCCATTAAGTTGAAACATTGTTAATTAAAGCAAACCCCCCACCTGTTAATTACATGTAAATTCTTGCTTGGAATTTTCTGCCTAAGGATATGGGTGTTTTCCTAGAGCCCCAAAAAAGGCTGGCGAGGCCCAGGTACCAGTGGCAGTCATTCCCACTAGAGGTAGGCTCCCAACCTGGCCCCCTAGTTTCCAAATTGACTCTCTTCTAGTCACTCTCTCTTCATTTTGTGTAATGGGCTCCCACAAGGTAGCATTGGGGTTCTGAAGGAGGAAGTACCGTTAGCTTTCAGGGGCTTGATGGGCTCAGGGACCTGGGGGAGGCTGCATGGTAACCCTCGGAGGGTGCAGAGGGGCTGTGCTGAGCTGGGGGGGGCGGATTGTGAGGACATCCTGGGGCCAGAGCTGAGTCCTGGCTCCAGCTCTGCCACCTCCCTGTGCCTCCCTTCCCCCTCACTGATGTCCAACACCTATCTGCAAACACGCTGGAAACTGTAAAGCCCTGTGGGTATGGCCATGTGAATGACTGGTTACTGACGACGAGAGGGGAAACAACAGGAATCTGCAAATCACAGATTCCTATTCCCAGCGCATGGGGTGGGGGGTGGGGGCAGTGAAAGAGGCCCAGCTTTTCTGCAGGAAATGGGAGGGGAGCCAGGGAATTGCTTCTGTGGATGGGAGGACAGGTACCTGGGATAAAATAGTCATAACAGTAATAATAATGCAGTTACCATTCATTGAGTGCTTAGCACCATGCTGAGTGCTTTACAGGAGTTATCTCATTTAGCTTGGGGCCTGGGGAAGGGCCTCTGGCCTTACAAGCATCTCCCTGGCTGGCTGAGTCTCATGCCCCTGGTTCAGGCACATCCATCTGCCTATTGGCCATTTTCAAGTTCTGGAAGTTGTTCTTTTGCTCCAATTGAAGTTCTTTGTTTTACTTTAGGTTAATTTCCCTTTAACCAGTTTTGCAAGTAGAGACGGTTCCCAGCTTCCTAATTTTAAGATGAGGTGAAGTTCTCCACACGCACCTTTGTTCCCAGCGGGCCCCCTGCCTTCATCACCGGTAGTTCCTCCTTCCATCTAACTGAAGTTGTTGGTGCTGTAGACTCACCTGCTTCAGTCTGAAAGAGCCACGGGAAGCCCAGGGCCCGTGTACACGTGGCTTAGTGCTCTGGCCCACTTATCCCAACCTGCCATCCCCCCCCCCAGCCAAACCCCCAAAACCAGGAGCAGCCAAGAGGTGTCAGGAA